>NPFG01000761.1:0-13493 GCA_002288965.1 Xylaria sp. MSU_SB201401
ATATACTAATATACTAATATTATAATAATTATACTATATTATATATTAAACATTTAACTAATTAAACATTTTAAAGGTTATAATTCATCTTAATAAGAAAGGAAAAATAGTTATTATATTTAGCTTTATTAAGCTTTAAAACTATATAAACTTATATATTTAAAAGTATTCTCCTCGTATACGTCTCGTACCTAATTCCTCCCTTTTATAAGCTTTAGTTTTATATAATACCTAATTATATAAAATATAAAACTTAAAGCTATTTATATATATTATATTTAACTTAATTTACTTACCCATTTGTGACATATATATAGAACTACGTATATTTACTATTAATAAGTATAGATATATATATATATTATATAATCTTATTACTACTTATCTATCTTTGTAGTTAATATTATAATATATATAAGAATAGCACACTAGCATAGTAGGTCTATTTGCCTGATATAGGCATCTATTATAGTTATGCCGCAATTAACTATCTTTAAAGATAATTAGCTTATTTACTACCACTTGGGGTTTCTTGCAGGTTCTATATGTGACGACCGCAGGCTAGTTAATGCGGTCGGCCTACGTTAAGGCTCTGTTCTCAAACCCTTTTCCCGATAACTGTGACGAGGGCTTTTATAGAGGGCTTGGAACTTGGTCATATTCAATAATAATTGACTAGGGGTCCCAAGGTCCTTTGATTCCTCTGTTTAGTCCTTCAAACTTGGGAACCGTTAGGCCCTCTATGATAGACACGTAGGAAGTCCTATGTAATAAGGTACTATCTTTACTCATTGGTCGCAACCCCTCACTTAAGGTATGTTGGGTGTACCATGCAGCTAACAATCTTCGCTGTCTCCAATCCGTCAACTCCAAAGGTCGGCGACCTATTTTGTATGGCACCAACATTCTCCTTTGCAATTGCTTGGCAATAGCCGTGTGACAATAACAATACCTCATCAAGCCACCACCAGACCTTCTTTTACTCACTTCCTCAACGCGAGTCTATCTACCCAAAACGCTCTATCAAGCTCGCGTTAGTCTCGACATCACGAAGCTATTATCAAACGCTTTCTCTTTTGTTACCAATCCATCATGCACGATAAAAAGGAACCCAAAGACGCTTGGAAGAAGGCAGCTGAGTGGGCGGCCGCCAATCCAGGAAAAGCGGCAGCGATGGGCGCTGGAGCTGTCTGTATCGCTGCACCGATGCTCGTGGCGGCGCCTGTCCTCGGACTGTTTGGATTCGGTGCAAACGGAATCATCGGTGGTAAGTGATGACGATCCATCCACGCGAGCAAAATGCGCAACTCATGTCAAGAACCACACCCCCTCTTTCCCGAAAACCTCGCATGTACTAGGCACTACTGTGAAAATCGTTCGTTAGCTAATCATAGATTTTACATAGGATCCATTGCCGCAGGCGTCCAAAGCGGTATTGGCAGCGTTGGTAAGTGCGCCTTTCATTTGTCTAGCTTCACCTATGCAATATGCACATTACCCAAATGACTCAAGGACACATTTCACATTAATGTCTCAGAATAAAAATTTGTAACCTTTGAGGCTCGCCATCTACCCGGCATTTCCCCTAGCAATGACTAACGGCAATTACCACTCATAGCGGCCCCATCCCTCTTCGCCACGCTTCAGAGCGCTGCAGCCGGCGGATACGGTGTCGCGGCTGTTTCTGCGGCACTCCAGGGCGCTGGTGTTCTCGCCGCCGGCTCTGCTGGAGCTATGGCTGCTATGAAGAAAGAGAAGAAGGAGAAGAAAAAGAAAAAGAGAAGGGCACCAAGGACGGCGAGAAGAAAGACGACGAGGAGGACGAGGAGGACGAGGATGACAAAATAATGCGGCGGCTGCTGCGCTACTTTAAAAAAATGAGTGTTGAAAATCCAGGGTTTGGCTACAGTCCCAGTGTTTTGAAAAGGGGCGTACATGGCTCACCTCATCGTATCATCGCAATAGTGCTACGGACCAGAGTGCACCTAGATACCCTAAGTCGCGATGTTGTCGCACCCGAGAATCAGGAAGGCAGAATGGAGGAATTGATTAGTTGTCAGCTGGACAACCAGACGCGCAACAGGAAAATGATCAACACATGGTCTCCTACGAAGCCACTATGACGCGGGACTTGAGGAACGAAGAAAGGAATAGAGCAATTGGACTGCAGCAAGATCTTGTTTTAGAGTATTAAACGAGGGGTATCCGATCTCTCCTCATCTACAGATGAACGATATTTTCTGTCGAACCGAATCAACACCAACGCTACAATTCATTCATGTCCCGATAACCAGATTGATTGGATGATATCACCAACGGCACAACACCGAAGCCAAGCGGTCACCCATCGTCCTCTGTTCGGGCGAAAACTAACAATCATTCTGAGAACTGGGACGCTTCCAACCCGCATTCTCAAACCACCCCACGACACCCTCAGTATCATCAACCACCTTCTCCCAATGTTCCACGGGCACGCCCCCCGCGAATCTCCAGCGCCCCTCGAATCTCCAGCGCCCCTCAAATCTCACCGCCAGCTCTTCCCGTCCCGGCTTGCGCGCCCGCAGTACCCCATTCACCTGCGCATAGTCACCACTACTGATATAGATGCGACCTCCATGTTCAGCGTGCCGTCTGTCGCGGCCACGAGGGATTCCTCCCATGCTTGGACTGCCGCGATGCCTTTTATCGAATCGCTGGGGGAGTCGAAGGGGTTCAGGATAATGTCTGCTGATACAATGGTTGAGAAACGCGTGAGGTCGGCGTAGAGGTATTCGAGGAGATCCTTGTGATCTGTGAAGCGGGTTGTCCCGTTTGTTGCGGGCGTGTCTTGGGAGGGAGCGGACATAGTGCTTGGAGTACTTGGAACGGATATTGAGGAGGGTATGAATAATGGCGCACCGAGAAACATGAAGGCTTCCTAGAATTAGAAGGAATGTCTTCGTTGGTATGATTCTGAACTTGATGTGGCAATGGTCGTGAGATAGGTAACTAGTAGTCAGCATGATAGCGGGGGCGCTCGAGTACCTACTACTACCTAAAGTAGGTAGGTAGGTATTCATAAAGTGATTGGCGGAGAAGCACGCATGCACGATGTAACAAATTGCGTCTGTCGGATGTCCGAAGGTGACGACAATACCTATGTCCTAGATAGTAGGGGAAAAGTAAAAGATGAATCACGTGAGGACGATGAAGAGATGATTTATCAAATCGATTGAAATGAGCATTCTTTATGCATTTGACTTGCATGTGGTCTGAGGAAATGCGCCTAAATAGTTACCTATCCAATGTTTAAGTTGATTGGTGATAATTATCTACATGGAATCCTGAGAGGATGAGACGCGCCTGTAAGTGGCCTACGCGACGTATATCTAATGCACACCAGCTGGGTTTTCTGTCTATTGATATCTGTTGGGTGTATCCCTCATTATTTCCAGATGTACTTGCTGTATTTCTAAGATTTCCAAGGAGAATAACAGGGACACTACGTTGAGCAATCTGTTATGATGCGGATGAGATGGAGCCCCTGTCCTAGGCTTGGAATAGTGGTCTGCGACGAGATTCTACGTGACATCAGTACTCAAGCATGTAGGTTGAAATGATGAAGGCCCGCGTACTATTGACAATACCAATCAATACCAATCCATATCGGCTTATCAACACTTAAACATAGTAGAAAACGTGGTAAGGTGACATGATACAAGGATACAAGGCTACAAGAAAACACCAGAGAGATTGACGATAAAGTCTTGCATGAACGGGAGAAACGAAATCAAATAAATGATGAATAAACAGTCAGCTTGAAGTAGAGATAAGTCCTTGAGTACATAATTAAGTAAGTGTCTGCCTAGTGAGTAAGTGAGCGGTGAGGAAAAATAAACGAAAGGAAAAAAAAAAGATGGGGGCTTTGCAGACGCCGGAACTCGAACCCGCTTACTCTCTATGTTGGCAAAGGCAAGTTTTGTGAATTGCCGCCGATCCGGAAAGACACCAGTACACTTTACCAGAGGGCTAGACAGACGATCCGAGCTCTGACGTGCTGCTTGGAGAGAGGCGCCAGTAATGTTGTGTATAAGGCGTGGGTGTGTTTGTGTTTGTGTTGCTGGGGTGGCTGTGGTTGGTGGCAGGGAGGTAGGTAGGGAGGAAGGAAGAGGCCTATATGTGGCTCGTGGTGAGTGGTGAGTGGGAGGGACATTGGGACAATGGGAGGAAGCTCCGTACCTCTTATGGGCCATTGCTGCGTCTCTTGGGCAAAGGAATCTTGTATGCTAGTTGTTGGCCATGGAGAAGGGGGTAAGTAAGTCCTGTGGTGACAGGGTAATAGGTACCTGGAGTGGCACTCAATATGTCCTGTTGACTACATGCGGACAATGGTTTTTACTAGCATTTCGTGCAGTGTTGAAGGGCCATTCCACTTTGAAGAAGTAGTCTATAGGTATACGAGAAACCACCACGAGTACTGACAATGAACCCCTTGATGGATATCAGCAATACATGATCCAGTGTGCTGGCTGGACAGCTCTGCTGTTTGACCACCACTCAGTCCTTCTCAATCTCGCATCATGAAATCATAATTCCTCAACTACTTCCCTACATAGCCGACACTTAAAAGTATTCTGTTGATTGACAAGGACCGGAGATTGACATCAAGCAAGAACTGATTAGTAAATGTATTCATCTATCAATATACAACATTTCTCTAACAAGTGCCTCCCCATCTACGAAATCCAACCGTTGTATTCCGAAATGTCCTCCTTCCTCACGCCCTCCATCTCCCCTTTAACGCCCAACAGCCTGACTTGCCCGCCTTTCTCCTTGCTCCATTTGGCCACAAAGTCTTTCACGCGCTTCTCAGTGGCTTCGTCATCTTTCATCAGCAGGGCCACGGCATCGTAACCGCCAGCTCCGGGAACGACACCGTTGTAGACTCCCTCGACCTCCATCAGAGCATCCAAGAGACTTGTCTGGCTCTCGGGTTCAATGGGGACGCCGCTCTGGGTTCCCATGGCACGGATGAGCTCGCGGATGGCTGCGACGGCAGGTCGGATCTCGTCGAGCTTGCCTTCGCTCAGGATGGCTCCGAGCCTCTCATTTCGCGACTGCAGTTCGTCCCATAGCTTCTTGGATTCCGCAGGGTTGGACTCGCGCCATTGCAGGACTTTCTTGACCATGCTGACGGTTTGGCTGCCGCAGTCGACGTCGCACATGCGCAGGACGGTTCCAGGGGGGACACTGACACCCTCCTTCGTGATTTCAAAATCCCATGTTGACCCATCAATGAGCTTAGTCAGCGCGGGCGCGAAGCCTGGTGCGCCAGCCTCCGGGATGCTCTTGAGTACAGAGGGAGAGAATCGGCGGTACCGGCAGCTGCCATAGACAGCGGCAGCAATATCGAATCCTGAGCCGACCTTGCCTTGGGCCGCGCAGTGGGCTGCCTGAGCGAGGTTGTGCAACTTGCGCTTGCCCTCGTCAGTGGCGATGTTGAAGTCGGACTCCGGCAGGTAGTGCGTCAATAGAGCGGCGGTCAGGGATGTTACGAGCGCGGCCGATGAGCCGAGACCGGTCTTGTTGGCACCCCTCAGTGTCGTCGGGAACTTGGCGAAGCGAGTGAGGTTCTTCTCGGTGCTAGCGTGAGAGTGAGGCTGTGAATAGTAGTCATTGTCTGCGAGGATGGTGAACTGCGCCGGGTTGAAAGTGTGTGACGAGCGGCGGAAGGCCGTGCCCGCGATGTAGCTAAGCGCATAACTCAAAGTGACCTCCACGAAGGGGTTGGTGTCTGTGTTCTCGCCGCTGGTGTGATATGAGCATGCAGCAAGTAACTAACAATATGGAATTGACACCGTGTGAGAATGTAAGCGGTAAAAAACTCACCTGAGCAGCTGTGTCACTTTGATGCCGCCATCTTCGGGAGCGAGGTGGTAGCCGTAACGCCACTGGGCTTCCTGGAACTGAGGGCTATCGACGACGATCTCGCTCAGCTGAACGCCCGGGCTTGTCCTGATCTCGCGTGCGACAATGTTGATGCGAGCGCTGAGACCGAAGACGAGGGCGGTGTATTCGCGGTCGAGGACCAGGTAGCCGCCCGCCAAGAAGACCTTGCCCGGTGCGGAGACGGCGGTAGGGGTCGCGCCCGACATTCTTTCTTGATTGGAGATTGGACTAACTGTCTAGCGTAGATGTAGATGTATCGTAGATAGGTAGGTGAAGATCTATCTTATCTCAACGATAGCCGAGGCGCATGCGACCCGGATCTGGGCGGGCTGGGCTGAATTGAGATGAAATTGAGCCAGGAGGGGGGGTAAAATCGAAACCCCGCGGTCTTTTGGTTAGATGGCGGACGTGGCAGCGTTGCTGAAAAAAGATCGACAGGGGGGGTTGATGATAGCTCGCTCGGAGCAACTTAGAGGGGGGAAAAGGAAGCCAAGAAAGATCTCGTATATGGGTACGGATCTCTATATACCTACTGACCTGGGTAGATGTCACAATTGCTGACAGGCGAAAGGACGGAAGGTAAGGTTAAGGTTCGATGCATGAACCTGAGTCGACGTTGGACGGCGCCGAAGCATAATTTGGGAATGTTTCGGCCGTCTATTTAGAAGACGCAGCTCTGCGGGGAAGCTCAAAATAGCCATCCCCGACGCCGTGGTCTAGTCTACTACTGTACTCGGCCTAGCCCCCACCAACCGGTATTCGCGCTTCGGTTGTAGTGGAAGCCTTTCCCTTCTAAGGTAGGTGACTGACTATCCGCTGCAAACGTCTCGCATTTCTCCGGGTTCTTGAAGCGAAGGTATCAAACAGTCGGCATTGAAGGCGGCGGCAGTAAGGAAATCTAGGAAATACACCTCAGATTATAAGTGCTGATGCAGGTACTGTACCCATGGCAGGTACATGAATAAGTACATAGTCAGCCTGTTGCACCGAGATACCTACTCTAAACCATACCTACCCTATTAGGGTTAGACTGATACATTCCATCGACGTGGCTCTTTAAATACATACTTCTCAGTAGGTACACAGCACATGGCAGTATCATGAGACAATTGTGAAGGAATGGCTCAAGTAGGTAGGTACCAAAGTTAGGGTGCCATGACGGGTGGGGCATAGAGTGAGATTGGTTCGAATCCTTTTAGCGCTATATGGTTATTCGCTTTTGGTTCATTTACCAACGTTAAGGGCTAGTGAAACAGAGACGCTCGTTTATAATTCAGCAGGGGTCGTTGTCTCCCAACTGAGAACCCTGTTGCAGCTGAATGTAGGTTGGTCATATACCTAGGTAGGTACGTAGAGACCATTTTTCCGAGTCAACCAAAATCTCCTGTCTTTACGCAGTTGACTTACATGTATACATATTGATTTATACTATGACATATGACAATAAATATATAGAATACCCATTTACCAAAACTAGGATTGGATAAAGGAATTTAAAAATATACATATTATTATATCGGAATTAGTTAGGCGAGCTTAGGGGATAAAAATACCTTGTTCTTTAGTCGTGACTAACCTCTAGAACCTTGCACCGCATGCATCTTACAGCCAACAACACCAGAATCGGAATAGCATAGCCGCCCGTTGGTTTCATATCCTAATCCATGTTCTTCGGTTCGCGAGACGGTCCCGCATCTAATCAATATTGTACTCCAATTCCCGCTGGCTGGCTCAAGAGACAATAGCATGTTGTCTCTCTTTTTTTTTAAGAATGGCGATGGATACGGGATCTAAGCAGGACGGTTAGCAAAAGCAAATGCCGCCATACTAAGCAGAGCATAGCACCGCATTCTGCACCCTCAGCCTCCCATCAGCTTCTCAGTGACATTGTCTAACAACCTTGACTCGACAATTGACCCTTCGGACGCGTGCGTGATACCAGCTTAATGCGAGCATCTAGTCCAACCTTCGAAAACACAAAACTAAACCAGACGAGCTCCTTGTACGATTCAACTTTCCGCTGCGATGAAAATGCCCCTCGGTGTGATATCGCAAGAAGTGGCTAAAGCTCAAGTCAAGCGTATCACTCATAACCACGGCTATCTCGATGAATACGTCTGTAAGTAGCCTCAGGTTGAGACGTTCTATTTGTGCCTTCTTGTCGACTCATAACGCCTCCAAATCAGAGAGACGTATGGCTCTACTGACCCATCACTTACTTTTCTATGTTACGTTACTACCATACAAATGACTAATTAATCGTTAATTTCTAGTGGGGAGAATCAATCCCAAGGTGAGGCAACAGGTGGAGCGCTCATTGATCAAAAACGATGATCTCGGCAAGAGAGTATACGCGTATGGTACCTTCTTCTCTTGTACGCCCCATGAAGCTGACAGCGAGTCTCTAGACTGGCACAGAATATTGAAAATAGCAATTGTCGCTTCAGTTATTTTATCTTTGATCTGCTTCAGAATGCAGATGACAATGATTTTACAAAAGCGCGATCTCGTTTTGAGATACCATTTGTGACTTTCAAGGTTACACCTTCGTGTGTTACTATCGATTGCAATGAGGACGGATTCACGCCTGATGATGTTACTGCGCTCTGCGATGTTGGAAAGAGCTCTAGGACTGGCAGTGGACCATACTTTAGTACCGACGGGATAGGATTTAAGTCAGTATTCAAAGTCGCATATAAGGTCCACATACAATCTGAGAACTACTCCTTCTCTTTCAATCATAAACCCGGGCAGCCGGGAATGGGTATGATTTCACCAACATGGGAGGAACACCAAGACAGGCCACCAGCTGGGATAACTAGGATAAAGTTGTTTGTTCATTCTGAAACGATATCTTCTACCATCCTCCAACAGTTGGGAGAGGTACAGACAGCCCACCTCATGTTCCTGAGGAACATACGGCGTATTAACATTATCCGCGTCAATGATACGGGCGACATCATCTCATCGCTAAAATTCTCGATCAGTCAAGACAGTGAAAATGCGATATGTCTTAAAGAAGAGAATGGCGTCGAGAAAGAAAAACAACACTACCACGTCGTCAAATACCTCGTCCACCAGATATTACCGCACGAGAATCGTACAAACCCCAGGATTGATACAGAAAACAGATGCGTGTCATCCGAGGTTGTGCTTGCATTCCCACTGGATGGTGTTGAGAAACAGGTGGCTAGCAGCCAACAGGTCTTCGCATTTTCGGCGATAGGAAATATGGGTTTCAAGGTAATTTGTGAAATTCACCCCTTTTCTAGTAGTTAGCCTAGCTTACCGGCCTTCCCAGTTCCTTATTCAAGCAGACTTTGCGACGAAAGACGATCAAAATGATATTGATGTCGGATCACACAGAAACCAGGAACTCCTTGAGCAAATTCCGATAGCATTTGTGAAAGCAATACAGCGGCTTGACGAAAACATCGATCTACGTCATGAATGGATGAAATACTTACCACAGACATACGATGACCCCCCAATTAGAAAAGGCTATTGGACAGATCTATGTCATCGCATTAAGGACAAGATGAAAACGGCTCGATTGCTTCGCCAATTGGACGGAGTAACCATCTCCGAGATCGAACGCTTCAAAAGATTCCCGCATCAAGCAATAGATGATGACAAGAATCCCATTTTCGAAGTCCCGGTTCCCGTAATACTACCATCGAAAGCTTACAGTGAACCAAATCTGGACTTGTTGACGGATTATGGTTTGAAGTTCCTGACATCAGCTGAAATTCTCACGGGAATCTCGAGCGATCTCAAAAAGCACGATTCGCGGATGAAATCTCCCGCAACCAGCGAACAATGGCACACAGCCGCAGCGAACCTCTTAGTTTCTCTACTACAGAGTGCGGAGACAGATACATCCAGAAATATCAAAGAGATGGAGCTGATTCCCCTAGTAAATGGTACATGGGTAAAGGCCTGCGATGTGCTGGGTTCGGTATGCTTTGCAAGCATCGATGGGATTGCGATTCCGGAGGATCTCTCTCTTGCCCTTATCAGCCCGATGGCCAACCGGAATAATGCAAGGGCCGCCCTCTTCAGAGAGCTTGGAGCGAAAGAGCCTTTAATTTCCGATATACGACAATATATTTTCGACAGGTATCCTGCAAGTGAGGTCGTGAACCCCATGCCCGGCGACATCGGCCTAACAGAAGACATCTCAATTAAACATTTGAGATTTCTTTATCTTACTCACAATCGGGGAAAGGTCAATATGAAGGATTTTCGGCGCCTCGCGGTCTTCACAGAGGGGTCGGCTCTGAAGCGTCCGGCTTTAGAAGACGTTTACCTGTTCAACCACTCCAATAAATACCGCACAAAAAGGTATTCGATGCTAGTCGCTTCTTTTGACGTAGAACGCTTGTCATCATGTTACTATAAAGCTGACTGGCAGCAAGAGGCCGCTTGGATTAATTGGCTCCGAACTGCCATTGGCATCCATACACACTCAAAACTCCTTGACAACAATGGTCCTACCTCGATCCTACGAGAGCTAACATCTCATAAGAGCGACAAACTTCTTGGTGTCCTCCAAAGTCAATGGACTGAGATTAAGTTGGCAATGAAGAATTACCCGAATCTTAGAGATGAAATCGCTGACGCTCTTGTGCCGTGCGGGGGGAGGCTCGTCGAGCTGTCGAATACATACGTGCTTCTCCCCAAGCCCGCTACTAGTAGTCCCGCCTCCCTGCAAACTCTTTCCCATTTCTTGATTTTTCAGACACTTTGGCGCCAACGGATCTGTCTGCCTGGGAATTTCTTTGGCTCAAATTTGGCCTAAACGATGAGAAAAATATAGTTTGCTACTTGGATATACTTCAAACAATAGGGAGGGATGATTACGACGGACGGTGCGGCGAAGCTGCGCCGGCTCAAGCCTTTGACTTATACAAGTTACTTTATCAAAAGGTCGGTGGCACTGCCATGGATAAAGGTCTAGAATATCTTCGGTTGGCGCTCATTAACCCGGAAATAAATCAAAGACTGACTTGAAACGCCGCAGAGCTGTGTTTGAGAGCTCGGAGTGGCCGCTCATCCTACTCCCTGTTTCTGGGAACGCAAAACAGCGGTGGAAGGATATTGAGGATTGTCGCTGGGATTGCCCTAGGAATATGAAGTCGCTATCTGGGCTCCAATCTCATTATACGGCCGTATATGATCACGACACCCTGATGACTGTTATCCGACCGTTCATGCGAGAAGTCGTTGGAGTCTCAGATTTATCTGCCGATGACGTAGTTAAAGAGCTACTCTTGCAAAAGGAAGATCCTAGCCCTGACAGCGACCTTATACGCGAGTTGTATAATCGGCTACCTGACTTAATGTCTGCTGCTTCTGCCAGCGACAGGGCGTCTCTCTGGTGAGTTCGCTTTGGACTTGATCAATGCTGTCGTATGGGGTTGGGAATGATCAGGAATCCTACCTTAGTGTCATGTTCTTAAAAACCCCCGCGTCTGAAGTCACTCACTTCTGATGCAATTCCCGTTCCGCTATGGTGCTTAGAAAAGCCACCCGTCCTAACTTCAAAATAGGCTAGAATTTCGACGCAATGCCCTCATTTTTGCTCAAGACGGATGGCATACAACAGGCATGTGCGTGTGGTCACGCGGAACCTGTGTACCGGGAAAGGTTCAGTTGAGTCAACATTACAGTGGTATGGAAAGCACCTTCATTGATACGCTAGGGGTAACCTTAGATGCCGATATGGCGTATGATCTGGTTCTTGCAGTCAGCGCGTCTGCCACCGGGACTATTCGCCAGGCAAAGGATGCGCTTCGACGATCCAACTCTGTCCTCTATTTTTCGGAGCACCGACTGGATTCTGCGCCGATCTTGAGCAGTCCTGTCTTTCCAGTTAGACACCCTAACGGTTCGGTGGAGCTTTCGCACGCAGACCTAATTGATTTCATAATAGAAGACCAGCAGATACCCGAGCAGAGATTGCGCGACTCTGTCGAAATGCTGGACTTTACACCCGATGAGGTCCATAGTCTTCGGTACTTTCTCAAGTGGGCTGGCTTAAAGAACCGGTTTCTTTCGGCTAGAGTACTTGAAGTAACTAAGCCTTTGGAAACAACTGCGCTTCTTTCTGATCCACGACGTAGTATCCAACTCAGAGCACATTCTCTATGCAGGTTAGCCATTACCCCAGACACCACGGTGCGTAGCAAAAGCTCATTGAAGACCAGGATTGCGACGCATTTCAAAAGTCCGAGGGCGCAAGACATCAAGACATTATATCAGATTCTTAGACAAGCCAAGGTCTTTAAATTATCGCCGATTATAACGGAGCTATGTCTTGTTGAAGATGGCCGTACCGTCACCGTAGATCAGCAGGAATCGGAGGTTTACCTTGACTACACGGATGGCATGCTTAATATCTACGTTCCAAAGGACACACGCCGTCAAGACCTCTGCTTTCTATTTGATTTGCCCAATGCTTTATTTGAGTGGCTCATGTCCGAGAGCATTCCTCGAGACGAAGAAGGCAGGGAGATGGGGCTTGCAAAACGACTTATAGCAAGTATCTTGAACTCCGACCCCCATAGCGCTATATGGTTCCTAGACAAAGAAGGTATTATTTCCTTGGATGCCCTGGCCGCAGACGATGATGTCAGCGCTGTTAAGGCGCCAAGGCGACGGTATCGAGTCAGACTGCCCCCTGTACAAGCGCATACCGATTCTATGGAGTCTGATGATGGAGCTGGAACTAGTGAGGCCGAGAAGGATAAATTTGATGCCGACAAAAAACAGCCAGCGATAATTTTCAGTGGAGCTGGGATCGTGAACACGGAGTTCTGCCCTTCTACAGCATTTGCAGCCCTTAGACTAGCTAGCCCGTCACTATCCAGCGGCGGGCACTCCCCTTCTAGTTGACGCTGTGGCACCGCTGAGCTCGTTATATCTTGCTGATTGTTGAGATTATAAGCATGTGGGAGGTGAATAGTACAGTATATTGCCATGAGGAATCAGTCTAAGTACAGTAGTGTGAGGAGTGACCTCTGAAATAAGTGGTTCTACAGACCTTTAGTGGCCCTACCACTTAACCCTACCTTCTACACTACACTTTTAAGGCGTTCATAAGGCGTTATTTAACCAAAAAAATAGATAGCAATATTTAGCCGATTAGCTACATTAACAATTATATTATATATAATATAGGTTTAATCTAGATTATAATTATAAGCTTATAAAACTAACGCGTTAAAATGTCGCCTATAAGCTAAACTAGAGCTAAAACCTTAGCGAAAAACTTTATATTTAACCTAATAGCGCTTATCAAAAGCATTAAAACTAAGCTATTAATAGACTAGTTTTTTAATAAATAATAGCCTAACTAAGCTTTAATAATATAGTTTTAAGCTTATTTTTAATTAAGTTTAACTAATCTAATAATAGAGTTAAAAAACATATTTATATAAATAATAAAGTATATACTATTAATAATAAAAAAGTTTAAAAAATAAGAATTTATAATTTAATTTTAAAAATTTTAATAATTTAAATAAAAAGAAAAATAAAAAGATATAGCTTATTTTATAAAC
>NPFG01000762.1:0-13475 GCA_002288965.1 Xylaria sp. MSU_SB201401
AGTCGAATTAAAAAAAGCTGTAATATTTTTATTATAATATTATTAACTTCTTAAATAGCTTATTATATATAATTTTATAGTTTTATACTTAAATTATATTTAAAAAAGCTATAATACTATTATATTATTAACCTTTTTAGTATACTAAAAGAATTTAATATATTATTAATAATGCTTTTAAACTTTATAAGTAAAGCTATATAGCTTAATTACGCTTAACTAATTAACTAATATATTAATTAAGCTTTTAAATAAGGTAAGAGAGATTATAGATTGCGATTAGTCTTTTTTTAGTTAAAATACTATTAAGGTAGCGTTATAAGGTGGTCTTAGAAATATTCCACTTGCAGGCTGCTAGTTTAACGCTTATACTAAGCTTAACATTGTAAACTGCGCCCTAATAGCGCGATTTTTTAGAAATTAAAGGCATCTTAATAATTAGCGAGAAAAGGCGATTATAATAATAATAAAAAGAAGGTGAGAAAATTAAAACTGACTGAGTTGGGCGCGGTGAATTATATACGCGTAGTTGCGTAAAAAGCGAGTAGCGAAGTGGCCTGTGAGGGTGTGGCCCGGGACCCCTGCGTTTAACTTATCGTGACAGTATGGTGACCCTATGAGGTCTGGCTGGCCAGTCCCCCCTCTTCGCTGCTGAGCCTCTGCGTTACCATCGGCATTTCAACCTAGAATGCAACTCGTCACCAATAATTGGATAGTTTTTATCCCGGTTTCTAGTACGTGACACTAGAATCCTTCTTGAAACAGCAAACATTCCAGCAGCTATCTAGGGTAATACCAGCTTCGTGAGTTACTGTGTCCACATTAAGCCTACAAAGCTTCTTGACTGCTCTGATAGGACGGAAGAGGCGAGGGATGGGGGCTTGTGTGTGCTTGTTACTCGGTCACCCACGGTGGTGGTGGCGCCTTGGTATGAGTTGAAAAAGGTCCCAGCAGGTACAGAGAGAGAAATAAAAAGGCTGATTAACGTATGCATATTGGCGAGATCTTGCCTAGTATCCTGTATAAATATCCGGAGGACCACGTCCCTCTCTCTTTCTTTTACATGCACCACTAACTAGAAAGTGTAGGTCACGACACTAGGACAAACGCCTCCTCTTACTCTTCTTCACATTCACCGCATTTTTCTACCAACAATACACATCCGTCAACTCTTGCAAAGATGCAGGCCTACATTGTCCTCGCGTCTCTACTACTCGTGGCTTCTTCATCCAGCTCACCCACCTCTGTTAACACTCCAAGAGATAAGTTCTACGACAGATGCCGTCTCCAGGTCGTCCACTGGTATAAGAACGAAAAGAGAGACACTTTTCTGTTTGACCTCTGTCTTACAGACGGCAACGGTACCGGCATTTCGAATACATTCCAGCAACCTGTTGAGGACTACGATTATCATGAATGTCAAGTTGGGTTGCCATACACTCTTGTCATCATGCCTGGGTACGCGAAAGAGGACCCAGTTTATTTTAAGTACGGGGGATATGGGTTCTCGTCGACGCGTGGGTGTAAAGCCAATGACACCGATCCGTCGTACCTATTTCTGGACTGTTCATTCGCCTGCTAAGCGCTTGTGAGCGTCAAGCGTTTCTATGACTTTCCCCCATGGCGCTCAAGATAAAAGCGAGCAACATGGTTGGCTGGACTGTCATGGCCGGCGAATGGATATGACGGTGTCAGGGATATAATCTTGGGAGTACTATGGGACTTTGTTGCTGTACGTAGCCCGTCAAAACCTTCGTGCCTAGGTTAGAGCTATATGCAATGAGTCTCTTGGTTGTGGTCCTCGAGCGTCTTAGTGAGGGTAGACTTTATGACTGCAATAGTAAGCAGGCTAGCCTTACTTTAGTAGATGGAAAAGAAGTTCGAAATATTTTGTAACATCATGTCGGTGTATATGAGCAATCCTAACCGTACCATTGTATAGACAGACTTGCAACTAACTCCTGAATCTCATATAACATGTACGCGCAGTTGGGGTGTTGGTTCATGACTGAAAGGTTTTTATAGTAGGTAGCCGAGACGAAATGAGCTTTGCATGAACTTTTATACCAAAGATATGATAGCCTCTCTCTCTTTGCTACCCTTGGCCTGGATGGCCCGTCCATCCATGAGACCATGCACATAACATTCACCCATGAGTTTGTACTTTGAGTTGCCCTCACTCCTCAATACCAGTGGAACCCTAGATCCGTATGGAATAACGACTAAATCTCCTTCGATACTTTCTTCTGGCACCCAGCCTATTAGCCCGCCTTCCGTGCCAGCGAACCGCCGACCTCTTGCAAAATACGCAATGCCACTTTCGATCTGTCGCGCTTTGGGGAGCCATGTCTGGATGAAACTTGACTCTGCCTGAAGACCACCCCTGACGAGATCGGTGTACGCGATTGCCCAATCACGGTAGTAGTTCGGTACAGGGCTGAGCATTTCATTATGGTTGCATGTCAACGTGCGCCAGAGAAGCTCCCACTCAGGTCTTCTAGGCTTTCCCAGGACTTGAAAGGTATCCGTTGCCTTGGTCTTCGGCCCGTAGAAATTCAACAATGGTGTTTCATTTCTTTCTAGTCTGTCAAAAGCAGCAGTAGCTATGGATAATACCTCTGTAAGCCACCGTTCTTTCGCTCGTAGGTCGCGGTACCATCGAGGCTGCCTTTGCTCCCCTATTGTGCGCGCGGAGGCGCTATGAGGTATGTAAATCTGCTGGCCAAAATAGCCGCTTTTCGAAGTCACCTTTTGAACTTTGTCCATGATTTGGCATTTCAGATACAGTACCTTTCCGTCTTCGGAAACGCGGGCATCTACTGCGGTATTTCCACCGGCAGAGAATGATACCCTTCGTTCTCGACGGAGTAGTGGGTACCTTTCCGACAGATGTGTAAAATCGGGTGTCCAAGATGGAAGGGAATGCATATTGGATTTTCGATCGGAGCTGAGGCCGAGGACCCTGAGGTTGCGATTATTGAGTACCTCCCAGAGAACAAAAGACTTGAAGACTTCTTCGGTCGGTAAATTATAATTGGGAGTAATGAATTTGTTATGTATATCCTCTGTCGTAATACCTAATAGGCCGTAAACTTTATCTCGAGGGTCGCTGCACGAAAACCTCCTCGTGTCGTAGAGCAGATCAAGAAGCTTCGAGTATTCCTGGAGTTTACCGCCGAGGCTCAGCTTCGATGATATTGACAGTGAATTTATCCGTCGTTGGTCTCTCCTAGCCAATCGCATCATGTTTAGTCCCTCAATAGCGACGTGAATCTGATGGTGGCCTGGGATCGCTTTGACAGTGCTATGATATATGTAAATATTATGAGCTACCCTTTCGAATGTTAATCATGGCACCGATATGTCACCGCATATTACCAGACCACGGCGCGCGAGTATAGCTTCTTGAATAATCCAGGTCCTTTCGAACCATGGCCGTTGCAGGAGCTTGATGACAGGCGCCCAGTCAAAGTCTGCTGGGAGCGGCTTTTGAGATGGCATATAGTCGAAGAGTACCCTCGTCCATGACCCGAGTGAGTTCAGTCGAGACATATATCACTCAAAATGCAGTGCTTTCATCTTCGAATTGAGAAGCCGAATGCTGCCAAAGGCTTGCTCAACGTCAGAACCCCCCGGGCCCAGATATATCAGTACCCGCCTAGCCTTAGAATAGATTGAGCCCATCAACTGTATCTGTTGACCCTTCTCTTGCAAGTCTTTCTGATTAATGCATATCGCATCGACCCATAAAGTGCGTGGTTTATCGTCATAGCGCAGGTCGTGTAGTGCCGAGTGTAGATTCGAGGTGACCTCTACGTCGTGTCCTGAGAGTTTAATAGGAGATGTTACATTCGGATCGCCCCAATTGTAAGAGAGAGCTTCGTATCTCGTCCTCCAAGAGAGCTTGACGTTTGTGAGGCTGCATTTGATCTCATCGCCCCGTTGGCCTGGTTCAAGGGTGAGAAGGCGTATCTCCGTCTTTCCAGTGATTGGCTGGTAGAGTGACTGCTCTGCTTTTCTTGGAGTATTTTTTTCAGGCTTGACCTTCTTCGGCCCTATAATGCTGAAAATGGTTGACTGCGTTACAGCATCAAAGAAGCCACGCTCTTGGAGGGGTTCGTAAGCGAAAAGGTATGCTATCTCCCACGCAGTCACAAGAGTAATAAGTAGACTAAGCCGTCCGCTACCCTGGCTCCTAGCTTGAGATTTACGCAGATCCTGCGTTCGCAACAGATGAGAGGCAGTGGTAGCGTATGACCTTTTGGAAGTCCAGCGTGGTGGTCCTGCGAGCCGAAAAAGACGTGAAGCTCTACTTGTCCACATCATCAAATGTATGTCGCCCGACAACCGGCCTACGAGAATACCTGCTGAGGCTTGTCAAAAATACCTTGGTATTGCCCAATAACTTGTCATCAATAGGCGATCACATAACTCCTGACAAGAGATATTATCACCTCAATTGCCTTGGGACTAGCTTATATATACGTGCCATTGGAGCGGGGGTTTCTTCAAGTCATTGGAGGATGCATATGCGTGTTTTCAGCTGGCCACAAGAAGGGTTATTCCACATGTGTTGCTCGTTTTGGGCTTGCACGTGATGCTTTGGGTAGCATTATTGTCTTGAACTCCATCACGCTGTTTGAAGGCATGTTGGTAACGCCAACTCGGTTTGATCCCATCGCGCGAATCACTCTAGGACTTGAGGGCTTGAGTGCAGCTCCGGTCCCGGTTGGTTATGACTCTCTACTAGTTAGCGACAACTCACGCGCGAAACTGAAGAGTGTATAGTACCTATTGCATCTTCCGAGGTATACATCGATTTCATTGTTCGAGATCCAGTGCGATTTAATCCGTCCAAGTGTTGATTGTGTTCCATGTGTGCATCACACCGCACATGACAATGTAAGCTGTAATAACCTTAATACTAAGCACGTCTAGCTATTGGGTCGTCTTGGCTGGAGGAATGACGAAGTAGTCCCTCGGATATCACCCGGAAATGGGTACCGAGGATGGTGTATCAACATGTAATTTCCCCATCTTCATTCTCTCGCCAACCTCGATCCTGGTACGGCAGGCTTGGTATCTTAATTATATTTTCCTTCAAAGTTAATCAAGAGGCAGGTCCGGTATCCCTGTCGGCTGTAAAATCTCGGACTTACCACATTAGGTTGGTAGTGGATTCGACCCCGAATAGCGTACACTGATGACCAATGCCTCCCATCTTATTCCCCAAGGGAGTGCCAGCATCTGGATTTCCCCATTTTCCTCAACAGACAGCTGTGGTGTCACGGGAGTCGCATCAAGCCAGCGCAGGGTTTGCCTTACACCCAAGGCGTAATATCGCAGGGGTTCTACCAGACCTTCGGTTCCAGACTATCTTGCAATGGACTCTGTGCAGCCTTCGCCAGCGACCAAATGGTCCTGGCTGGAATCCGACGGCGTCCCAAAACTTGCATCTCAACCGTTGCCCATTATTGTGACTATTCTCGCTACCGTTATTGTCGTTTATTCAGCTTGGAGTTCCAAGCTCCGAAAGCTACCACCGATCCTCAACGCGCCTAGTCGCCTTGACATGAGTAACTCTCTGGTCAAGCTCGACTTTCTCCAGAGGGCCGCCAAGCTACTGAAAACCGCAAGCAACGATTACGCCGAGAAGCCTGTCCGCATTGCTACAGACACTGGTGACTTGATTATTTTACCTCCCAATCATCTCGCCCAAGAGATCCGAAACGAGCCCAATCTAAGCTTCTTTAAAAGCTCTGAGGAGGTGGGTCGCTTCTCATCCTTGTTTGAAAATCGTCTCATATAACCCCGCAGGACTTCCATGGCAAACTTCCGGGTTTCGAGGCGTTCAACGCCGAGAAGGCTGCCGGTATGCTTCTCAAGGTGACTAGGAATCAATTGACCAAGTATCTGAGTAAGTGTTTAGGGGATCTCAATAAACTATCGCCTCTTCAGTTTTACCTAACTTGTTTGTATAGCGAAGGTAACAAAACCGGTATCCTTGGAAGCGAGCTATGCGCTACACAACCTCCTTGGGGACTCGCCTGGTAAGTCAGAATATTTACGGATTGTCTGCCCAGTGTGCTGACTTTCTAATAACTACAGAATGGAAAGAAGTAAATGTTATGCACACAAGCGTGAAGTTTGTGTCAAGTCTTTCCTCTCGCATCTTCTTGGGCGATGAGCTTTGCCGTAACAAGCTGTGGCTAGACACTACCTCTCAATATGCAGTCAACTCTATGCACGCAGTCAAGAGATTACGCTTGTACCCTAAGTTCTCGCGCCGTTTTGTGCACTGGTTTCTACCTGAATGCAGATTGATCCGCAAGCTGCTTAATGAAGCTCGGGGTATTATTCAAGAGGTTCTCGATAGAAGACGAGCGGAGAAGATCGCCGCTGCCAAGGAAGGCCGGCCCATCCCATATCATAACGACGCCATCGAATGGGCCGAGGAAGAGTCAAAGAATGTCCCATATGACCCTGCTGTCTACCAGATTGGTCTCTCCATGGCCGCCATTCACACTACGTCAGACCTCCTGAACCAGACTCTGCATAACCTGGTCCAACGACCCGAACTTATGGACGACTTGCGCAAGGAGGTGATAGAGATCCTACAAGCTGAAGGCCTCACGAAGACGGCCCTGTATAATCTCAAATTGATGGATAGTGTGCTCAAGGAAACACAGAGATTGAAGCCGATAAAGATGAGTAAGTGTTGCCAGATCCACTACTGGTCAGCCATCCTACTGACCGCGCTTGTCCATGTTACAGCTACGATGCACCGCATTGCCCTTGCAGACGTCATACTGTCGGATGGTACCGTCATCCCAAAGGGCACTAAATGTGCTGTTCGCTCAACCAAACGACTAGATCCAATTGTATATGAGAACCCGGACGTATTCGACGGAGCTCGATTCATGCGAATGCGCGAAGTCGACGGTAAATCAAACAAAGCACACCTGGTGACAACTGGCACTGAGGCCCTTGGTTTTGGGCATGGCCTCCATGCTTGCCCGGGGAGGTTCTTCGCGGCGAACGAGCTCAAGATTGCTCTCGTCCACCTGCTTCTCAAGTATGATCTGAAGCCCACAGCGGACTACGCTCACAAGGTCATTGAACTGGGATTCGATCTGCGAGTTGACCCTAAGACTCTGATTATGGTCAGGAGGCGGAAGGAGGAGATAGATCTAGACTCATTATAATTGTGGTTTGGATGAAGTATGCTCAGTGTGTCATGAAGCATGATTACATAACGCAGGGAGGCTGGCAGCTTGGAAGGAAAGCAATGTCTGATATTTTACCTACATATTTTGATTTTCGAATGGTTTCATGCAGGGTTGGAGGTATTGGATATTTTCTTTTCAATTCTCAGTGGTCATCTGTTTCCAGTGCTTACCTGGGTACAAACATGGGGTGCCTCAAATGGGTCGGTCCATGCAGTGTCATTCCCCAAGAAGTTAACAAAGTTTTATGACTGAGCCTGGTGGTTGCTGAAAAACTTCAGCCACCTCGATGAAAAGGATGCTAGGAATAATTTAAATTATGAGTATTATCACAGCATTTGATGGTAGAAAATGTTTTTGCTGAAAGGGAAGCAAAGAACAGTCTTTATTATGGCAAGCACCTCTGTTTCACAGCCACAATAACCAAACAAAGCTTGATGCCAAGTCAGTTGGAGTCCCATACAATGAATGAGATCACAGTAATGTGACGTTGATGAACAACACTATTGATATGTACTGGTGCTGGTGTTGAGCTGTCTTGGGTTGATTTCCTTGCCAGCTCACTCAATGTTCTCTAATTCAAACGCGAAGCCATGGGGGACTGGCTAATCATGTCACCCCATTTGTGTTGCAACTCTGGACACCTTCGATACCTACCTGTACGCAACGTGAAATTATCACTGACAAGCAGTCTGGTACTTGGTAATACTCAAATCCCTCATTGATCCTATATGAGCTGTTATACCAAAGGAATCCACTATCCTGACTCTAAAGGCATCAGCTCCATCACTCACTAGGGGGGTGCTAAGACACTTTCGACTTTAACAGGCTTGTGACAAGAGTGTACTTTGAGTGTTACGCAAAAGGTACCAAGCGACATAGGCTCCTGCCTGGTTTTACCACATCCATAGAATGTTGGAAGTAGGTAGCTACCAGTAGGGATATGTGCTGCTGATACCCAATTATCCAGCGTTTAGTTAAGCAGCGTGCAGCAAAACATGGTGCGGTTAAGAATTGTGCGGTTAAGCAGCGTGCACTTAAACAGCGTGCAGTTCACAAGATATTTACACCTTCAGCCCCATGAGGAATCTCATAAGTTTGTTTCCCTTCCTCCCACAGGCAACTCGCGGCACCAACCTGTGTCTCTTTGCAATCACCCACCTCCACCACCCAAGCTTCTTCGACAAAAGAAACTTTGCTAAATTGTCTATGTATGAAATGTACCCATATCAGGTCATTGCGGTTTTGTATCTTTGAGGATTGGCTAATTACTTAAGCAGCTTGGAAGTGTAACAACAAATGGACACCGACACATCGCAATGGACCAGCCTTAAGTGGGCTGCGGCCGAAATTTTAATGTTGATGGCTACTGTAAGGCCTCGTCTTTCAGAATATTGGGTAAGTTTTACTAATATTGTCGTCAGGGACGTCATGCTACGAGAGAAGACTTTGTGCCTCAGGGTACAACTCTAACCCCAGCTCCACGCACTGCTCCAGTTCCAGTTCCAGCTCCACCTCCGGGCTCGACCCCGGGCTTAGCCCCGCCCCCAACGCCGGCTTCAGATGATACTCTAGATGATCATGCCCCGGTCCCAGCCTCTATTGCAGACCCCGCTGTTTACACCGGTATTGCGACTACTAAGCCACCAACTACCGATGGAGAAGGAAATGGGGACCAGGTACAAGATGAGCCGGTTAGTGTCCCTGTTTAATGCAATGACTCGGATACACTAACATGATAGGTGATAGAACCAGCCGCACCCAACTCTTCGAAAGTCACTCCTCATAGAGGAATTCTGGGCCGTGGACATGGCGGAATGGCCAGCGCCTGCACGCGAAATGGCGCAGCTGCAGCCAAAGAGGACTGTCGAGATGAAGCCACGAAGGAACAAACCCGTCATATTCAAGACTAACTATCCGGTATTCAACTTGGTAGCAGCAGTCGGCCAATGTGTAGGCCGTGAAGCCCCAGAACCTTGTGCCAAGTGCAGGGCTGGAGGATGCCGCTTCACTGGCGGCTGCATTCTCCCCCCTGTTGGCATGGAAGGTTTGCCGATGCCGTGGTGCTGTTGTAGCTGTTATTACCAATGGCAGTATAAGAAATGCTCCTTTATGCCAACAGGCGACGAATCAGACTAAGGGCATGACGGCGAATATGACCCATATTGATGACAAACCATACTATAAGAACCGCCGCAGCCCGTTTACAGCCTCGCCCTCCATATACGCTAGGCGCGACCAACAGGGAACAACACCACGCCGAATTTCAAAGAGTCTGGATGGACGAGATGAGATACTTGAAGATACGAAGAATACGAAGATAATGAACATGGAATTTCGGTCATGGATGGAGAGATTCTTGATGCCAGGAATAAGAAAACGCTGAAGTCGAAATCGTGGATTTGTCTTTTCTCCACGACAAACGAGAAGTTAATATGAAAAAGTACAACGTTACTTATAATGTCTCAAATACAATCAGATGACTCAAGTTCAATCAAGAGCAAAATGGTATCAATGTGACAAAGACTTGAGAATCTCAGCTAACAAATTATCCAATGCTAGTCAATGTACCCTTTGTCTCACCGCACGCATCCGGGAATTATTTCGGCTAACTCTCTTCCTCAATGTATTAGGATTATAGATTCGAAGATGCCAATTGCCAAGAAAGCATTGTCTTCTGATCCCAACGTCACGGTCTCATACGTCTGACAAGCCGTCGCCATGAATGCAGCGGGATCTTCAGCAAGTCCCCCATCGTCACCTTGGGCGCAGCGTTATCCGGCGCCGGAAGCTCTCGTTGTAGTAAACAACACTAAGCGATCATTACTGGCCCCGCATTGCCCAAGAATCAACGATCCAAAGTTCTATGATCAAGATCCGAATCAGTTCACCGACCACGGTATCTGGAACCTTGCAGAGGTAGACAGTGTGTTTTGGAGCGAAAAAATCCAGGAAAGAACATTTTGGGGGACCTTGACGTTTCAACTCGCTGCACTGAATCGTCATGTCACGTTCTCATCAGCCTCTACCTGCGAGCTTATCCTTAGCGGTCACCAACCACCTGTTGATAATCTCGTAGGACGCCTCCCTCAGCTGAATAGCTCTGGATCTTCATCGGCTCCACGGCCTAGAGAGGCGGATAACTTCAAGGTATACCAGCGAAAAAGGGTAAGAATCGATGAGACAAAATGGCTGTCTTTTCTTCGCAAGGATAGATGGTTCGACTGGATCCAATATTCCCCCAATAAACGCTCAAGACCGGAGAAAACCTGGAGTGTGGACGATCCTACAGTTTGGGATGCGTTGCGTCCTGTTCTTGAATTAACACACCGCATATTCAAGGCTCTTATTGATGATAGACACCATGCCGGTATGTGTAAGCCCCTATAATTGAGGTTCGATTCAAAGCTAACCGTGTTTTGATTGTAGTAAGTATGATAAAACGATCCAACATCATCCTTAGAACCCTTGGCTGACGATGTCTAGATCCGAACCTTGGTATATGGCCGTATAGAAGACTGGAAGAACTTCGTTGATGTATTCGGTGATGCACCAACCGAAGATGCCACCGTCCTTCTTAGCTACGCCATGGAGCAATCTATTGCGAAGAAGCGAAAAAGGAGGGTCAGATTTAACCACGGTAAGCCGCAAATAATTTGGATATGAACGGTGCTGGATCGTGGAACTCTGCACCCTTTTTTTTTGTTTCCAGAATGATTAGATCTCCCACCCCGTACGTTTCATCCGCCGATCACGCTGACATATACCGTAAAAGCTCACGCTCGTACCAGCCAACAAGTTCAAAACAGGCTAGAAAGGCTCCTAGCGAGCTTGATATGGAGTTTTGGAGAACATTCCACCTGTCATGCTATTACGTCCGAGCCCTCAAAGATGTTTAACAGCACAAAGGAATATACCTGCCTGACGAGTGTCAATATCCATAAACTACAAGGTCTCCTCAACCCCGACTTAACCCTTAGAGAGTTATGCCTACTGCAATTCGACCTAGCAGCCATAGTAAGTAAAGCTCAAAAATGACGTACTGCGGAAGCGTAAGTCTGATGTGCTCTTAGATAGTACACGAAATTATGCATGTGGTATTATATAATCGTGGTTACGACGATGCGTATGAGGGAAACCGCTCGAGCTTGCAAGGGAAAAACCCACAATACGAGCCTGTATGTCTCTTCCCATCCCCAAATGGTCGCGTGCAATTCTCACTCGCGTTCTCGAAGTATTTAGATGGCCGAGGTCTCCCAGAGGCCGGACATTATATGGAACAACTGATTTTCGGAGGTGTCAGCGAGACGCTACGTAAGTTACATCCGCCACCTAGTTACCAGAGCGGACCTAACGACATCCCAGCTTTTGTATGGGGCGAAGTCAGCCCACCACCACTGCTTCAGGCGATTAGGGTATGGCCATGGGCCAGTGCCGCACACCGATGGCCACCTGCGAAGCTACATAATGCATGGTTGAAAAACGGTGCTAAAACGAGAGTATATCTCATACCTTCGACATGGTCTTCCAAGTTGCTCTCGGAAGCCTTCTGGAACGATCCCCGATACCCCCGCAAGAGCGACAACTTCTTCCATAACAGCCGTCGATTTCTTATGACTGCGCCCATCATGCACGCGAAAACAACAGATTGTGGAATGCCAGAGATTGTATACCGAAGAAACGAGCCGTACTTGTACCCTGAGGAGAATACTCTCATCAGTGATTGGAACGCGCAGAAGGACGCCCTGTACAACATTCAAGGGCCGTGGCTGTAAGTGATCTCGCCCTTCCCGAAACTTTTATGCCTCCGGAAGACATTAACAGCCTCACGCTAATCCGGAATCACGTAGTAACGATGATTACCTTCAGGTGCGTCACCTGACTCATATACATTGGCAATGGGATTATAACAAAATGGGTGCTAACCTGCATGGCCTCAGTGGAATAACAGTCCGGTATGTGTACCAATTCTCCACTCGTCCGTATTGCCGCATGTAATTAAAGCTAATAACCGCACGCTGGAAGTGGGGTGACTTGGTACCGCGTATAGAACTGCAGACATTCGCAGAAGCCTTTGCTGCAAAGGACCATAGAAAATGCGCTTCGATTGCGCGTACATTCATATCCTATTGCAACTGGAGCCACGGCCATGAAGTGTTCAAGAGTACTATGCCAAAAAGCGGTCAGGGTTCAATTTCCTAGTGTCCTTCCGTAATAGCAATTTCCTAACTAGAAATTCTCCTGATAAGATACGGTCTCGAATAAGTGGATATGGCATTGTATAGGTACGTAAAGTTGCAAAGCATTGAGTCGCGACAACATACTGCTCAAGTACGAAACATTCCTGCTCACAATACGAGCAGGACTCCTGATGTTGTCGGCGCTGCCCCTTCGGCACGAGACACTAAGCCTGAGATCATGGCCGAAGCAGTGGGTTATCGAATTAGCACCAAGCAGAGCAGCCGCGGCAGCTGGATACGCGCAGACGATATATACCATCCCTGATCTAGAAACTCCCGAGGAACGCTTCGCATGGCCGAGCGAGCTCTACGACGCGACGAAAGAGGAAGCGCCCCAAATCGAGGTATTTGAGCAGAGGGATTATCTTCGGATGATTAGTAAGACGGTGAGGCTGATCATACAGCTCGATGGGGTTGTGCAAAAAACGTGGCTGGATGCCATCAATGTAGCTCGGGTGGAACTGATGCGAGAACGAGCCCTGTTGGCTAAGGACTATCCGGGGAGGGCACACACTGCTAGATGGGTCTCGAAGTGGCACTTTGAGTTACCTGAATATGATCCGACCGTGTCGGCATGGAACGGAAAGGGGTGGAGACCAATTGATATTAAATTTATGGGATAACCGTGAGGATTACGGAAAGGGCGTAAACCCATTAATCTTTGCGCATGAAAACGTTTTGTTTTAGATTGAACACTATACACTGTATGTACAGTTTAGAATCTCCAGCTATAAAGTCTCTGGGCGTCAGCGTGGCGACAAACTTCAGAAGGCTGGAATTAGTTTTGTTCATCTCTACCTTTACATCTTCTCGTGAGATATCAGCAAAATATGTGTTGTACTAGCATAAGTCACCTACATAGCTAAATATAAAGCTCAATATTGCTATATTCGTAACTATTGTAGTCTACAAAATTGGCCTTCGAAGGCTCCTTATATAGGCTAAATAGCGGTGAGCATATGGGTTAACCCTAACAGCTCCACCCTAGCGCAATATACCCCCCGATCTT
>NPFG01000763.1:0-13395 GCA_002288965.1 Xylaria sp. MSU_SB201401
TCTCTCGGCGGATAGATATTCAAGAACAGGAGTCTAAGTACCGATCTCGAAGAATCTATCCAAGGAGTAAGGCAAGCCGTTGAAGCTACACCAGAAGACCATCCAAACCTGGCTGGATGGTTAAACAATCTTGGGATCCGTCTTAGGGATAGATATTTAAGAACAGGAGCCATGGCCGATCTCGAAGAATCTATCCAAGTAGTAAGACAAGCCGTTGAAGCTACACCAGAAGACCATCCAAACCGGGCTACATTGTTAAATAATCTTGGGAACCGTCTCAACGATAGATATTCAAGAACCGGGGATATGACCGATCTCGAAGAATCTATTCAAGTAGCAAGACAAGCTGTCGAAGCTACACCAGAAGACCATCCAGACCGGGCTGGATGCTTAAACAATCTTGGAACTAGTCTCGGCTATAGATATTCAATAACAGAAGATATAGCCGATCTCGAAGAAGCATACGAATTGTTTTTAATAGCATTACATCTTTATACATCTCCCATCAGCTCCCGTATTACATGTGGCCGCCAACTTTTAGCATCTTCACTTATTTTTCGCAACACTCAAGAGGCGCATCAAATCGCCCAAACTACTATCCAACTTATCCCCTTGCTTGCTCCTCGAGCCTCGCAAAACACCGATAAGCAGCATCTCTTGTTACAGGTTGCTGGTCTTGCGTCGGACGCTGCTGCTATCTCTTTACAAGCGAGTAAAAACATTGTCGCTGCAATAGAGATGCTAGAGACTGGTCGCAGTATCCTAACAAACGCAGTTTACGATTTACGTACCGATATTTCGGCCCTTCAACAGCACCATCCCATGCTTGCAGAGATTTTTATTAGCCTTCGAGGTAAGCTGGATGTTCAGGTATCTAGTAATAGTACCCTGATAGCATCCGAAGGCTTGGCTTTTGCTACTCGAAACGAAGCAAACCAGCGTCGCGAAGCAAATAAACAGCTTGACGCCTTAATTAAAAGGATCCGTGCTCAGCCTGGTTTCGAAAGATTCCTTCTGCCTTCATCGAAGGTTGATATGCAAAAGGCAGCAACCGACGGCCCAATTGTATTCGTCAACGTCAGCTCACACCGCTGCGATGCTTTGATTATCGAACTGTCAGATATTCGAACTGTGGCTCTTCCGCAGCTCTCGCGGAAAGATATCGAGAGCCGGAATTGCCAGTCCCCCGAAACGCCCGCTTGGCTTTGGAATGCGATATTATGTCCGGTCCTAGATGTTCTCGGCTTTACTAAGACCCCGTCTGACGGCTGTTGGCCACACGTATGGTGGATACCCACTGGGCCGCTTGTCCGGTTTCCTCTCCACGCAGCTGGTAACCATCTGAACCGCGTATCGGCTACAGCCCTTGATAGGGTCATCTCCTCGTATAGTTCCTCCATAAAAGCAATTATACATGCTCGTCAACAACAGACCAGCCAAGGACCAGTAGCAGGCCGACATGTAACTCTTGTCGCTATGGAAGATACGCCTAGACAGGCGTCACTTCCGTTTGCCAGCGAGGAGATCAATGCCGTGCGAACTATTTGTGAGTCTATACAGTTACACCCTGTCCAGCCAGAATTATACAAAAGGAATGTTTTGTCTTCCCTGGAAACAAGCTGGATATTTCATTTCGCCGGGCACGGCGGTGCAAATTCTACGAGCCCACTGGATAGTCAGCTGCTTCTCTGCGACTGGGCCGAAGACGCCTTAACGGTACAGAGTCTCCTGGAAACAAATATTAGTTCTACGTCGCCTTTTCTTGCGTACCTATCAGCGTGTGGGACAGGTGAGAACAGGAACGAGGACCTTGCTGACGAGGGCATCCACTTGACTGCCGCATGCCAGCTTGCAGGATTCCGACACGTGATTGGTACACTGTGGAGCGTGGACGACAGGTTGTGTGTCGATATGGCCAGTAGTGTGTATGGGGTGCTGCGAGACGACGCTACCAACAATGACGGGATTACTGACAGGACAATCAGCAGCGGACTGCACCATGCCACGCGAGAGCTGCGAGATCGGTGGGTGCAGGAGGTGATAGCCGGCAGGGGCGAGGGATCACAGGGGTTAACAAGATTAGGAAGAGATGGTGAATTGGTGGACATTATAGAGACGAGCAAGGTCCCGCATTGGATTCCTTTTGTACATTATGGCCTTTGATCGAAATTCTTGTATTAATCTATGGAAGGCGCCGCTGCTGTTGGTCTTGACAAGCCGTGGGCGGTAACGCACCAGTTCACACAACGTCCTGCAGCCGCCATGCTTATGAGTCTAAGGCGACCCATGTGCCACTTTTCTAATTATCTAAGGCAAATTTTATCTCGGGATCAAGAGGTGCAAAACAGCCTACAGTAGATATATCTTTCTGGGCCGCTTTTTGAACATGCTTGCTAGACATACTGACCTCAGACCTTGATAGGTATGAGAAGCTCAAAGATTTCACCTAATCAAGATGGTAAATAAATGAAGGAGCAGCAAGGTCTACGCGTGCTTCACTGGCCTGCCCTTCGAGTTAAGACTCGTGCAAAACACCTGGCCATCTATTCAACTTATAGGTGGGCGGAAATCTATGATTCAGCTTGTTAAAACACCAACATGCCTAAAATAGAGCTGCGCCGGCCTCTGGGGCTGTCCATGGCAAGTTAGATGTGTGGTGCTTTACTTCTCTCAAGACCTACAAGATAAACCGGATTATCTACTAGATTAAGGCCGTTTACACTAGAGTCAATAGGATACTTACTTTAATTATAAGGGTGGTTGAAAATTAACAATGCTGAAAAAGGTGTTCTACGAGGCTGATTTAGCAGACCGGATTGGCAACTCATTTAAGAAAGCTGCTCGCTTGGGTGCCCTGCCTTAATGCCATACTCCACCAAGACGATGTCAAAGCCATGAAGGCTCGATGCCTATAATAGCAATTTCTCCATTTTCGAGTTTCACTCTGTATCTAAGGATCGTGAACCATATTACCTACGCGCTAGTATACATGAAAGTACGCCTCAAGGGCCTCTTAATAACGGATCAGCCGCTTTTCCCACTCGTCAGGCTTACTTAAGCGTTAGATATTAGTCCTAGCCGTATTTCGGGGACATGGCTGTATGAATTATAGAGGAGGTAGCCCTTACTAAAAGGTGGACGCCTTTTATCGCTTCTCGGATTCTGGGACGTTATAATAACGCGCCTATATATCATTCATCTCTTGGGATTAAGGGATAGCTTGATCTAATCTTGCATCGATAGTATTGGGGCTAGATTTTATTAAAATCAGCTGGCAATAGCCGGGTGCTGCCCTGCAGCATACGCTAGCCACACGGCTACAGTGGCTACTTCAGCCACTACAGCCTCACTAACTAGCCACCTAACCCATTTAGCTGTAGGGTCTATTCTAGGCTCACCTATAGCGGCCATGTGGTGTGTGTAAAGCCCTAGCGGAGTGAGTACAGGGCTTTATAGCGCTAAGCAAGGCCTGTCAGGGTCACCAGTGGTGCCAAGGGTCGGCACCACCGGTAGGGTTAGTCAGTAATTTCGGTGATTAGGTTAGTGGATAACCCAGTGAAGTTAGTGGGTCTTATAGAGCTTATAAGAGGTCTCCCGGAAGGTGTGTGTGGGACCCGGGGATCGGTCATACCGAAACCGACCCACTAACCTAAGCACTAAACAATCCATTATTTCAAGTGGCTGTAGATCCCACCAACTAGGGCCTAGCTAGGTTAATCTCCTCTGTATTTAGTTAGTAACTACAGTGTAGACTTAGTGCTATTAGCACTAAATCTACTGTCCCTCTGGATATATAGCCGCTGGAATTTCCCTTTGTTTAGTTACCTAATAATTAAGCAACTCAATCCTTTGACTGCCACTCTTACCCCTTGCCTTATAGCGACCTACCCGCTATAGTCTTTGCTTCCAGTACTGTTGAGATCTGTTACCTTCCGCTGTAGCTAGTCTGTGCCCCCTGTAGGACCTTCTGTAGCCTCGCTACCGTATGCCCTACAGTGCACTACCTTTTTACAATTTCACTAGAACTATTAATCGTTGCATCGAGTATAGCGTCTAGCGTAGCGTTTGGTGTAGTGACTGGCGTAGCGCTTGGTGTGATATTCAGTGGGGTGTCTGGCGTTGGGTGAGCTCTTCTTCATTTTCTAATAGGCTTAAAGTCTTTTACTTCGGCGTAAGGAAACCCCGTTGACTCGTGGTTATTAAAGTCGGTTTCATTAGGGATTTCCTTTATAATTTCCTTTTCTAAGCTCTATCAGGCCCGTTTTCTCTCACTAACTGGCTTTATCTCGTTAGGTAAGCTGTAAAGGATCTTCTAAAAGAAGTTTACGTTATTAGCATTCACAATTCTCCCACTCTCTAGGAGAATTATATAGTTGTAAAAACTCTGATTTTGGTATCCCAGCATCTTACAGGGTAGGGTCCGTTCTATAAACACTGAACCCTTCTTATTTAGTTATAGATATATTTTATTTATTCCCACTAGTACTATATAATTATAGGCAGGTCTCTGACTATACCATTTTTTATATAGTGACGTCCCTAAACGATCGCTAAATTATCGTAGCATTATATAGCATGCCGTCTAAGCTATAATAAGCTAATATTTTTATAGTATCCGGCTATTTATAGCTTATAACATTATAGAAACTATAATAGCCTTATATGCTCCAATCGCTTTTTCGTGAATGCCACCCTGTTAATGTTGCCCTGTAGTATTAAATAGCATCTAAATTCCTCGACTCCAACATATATATTCATGTTCCTTGCTAGTGTTTTCTCTAGCCTTATCAAGCGTTAAAACATAGCATCTTCGCTCTAATCGTTTGTAGCATTTAAGGAAGGATCTAAATGCCCTAATAAATTCACCTTTACTTTTAAATAGCAATACCTACGTCATTTTTAAGAAATCACAGCGTATAATAGCTAGACAAGTAGACCCTTTATATCCTATAGGGGTATTTTAAGGAATTCCTATAATATCAACGTATAAAATCTCAAGTGGGTAGGTTTTACGTCTAAGCTTTCCCAAGGGTGGTGTTTCCTTCATTTTAATTCGAACGCAGAGCTTATATACGTATACTGGTTTTTGGGCTTTAATATATCCTGAGTTTACAAGTTTTTTAATCGAAGATTTGCTAACGTGTTTAAATCGTTTATATCAACTACCGCGGCTTGTCGAAAGACGAGGTGCAGCACCGGGTTAATGCCCTAAGAGATGGTAAAAACGTTGACAATGTTATAATAGAGAATCCGCAGCTAAGCACTGTTAAGATTATAAGCATATAAGACGTAAACGGTAGAGTATATCGCGATAAGGAATCGGTCTAAGTACAGTAATATAAGGAGTAACCTTTAAAATATATAGTAGATATATATAGTGCGTAAATACCCAGCCATTAGATTTTACTAACTTAGATACCTGTGAGGCATCTAATTTTAATAGTAATAGTAAGCGTAGTGGGTGTTATCTACTACAACTATATGTCAGCAAGTGTGGAGTAAGATATACTCTAACCTCTGAATATAAGTATCAACGGTATTCCCCAGGTCTTCTGACCGTTTAGTTCACCTTCTAATCATCCTGAATATAATATATTATGCCCATTATACGTATATGTCCCTACCTCTTTTGACAGGTTATGAGCCCGGAAAAGCTCACCTGTGTCGTTTCTAATCCAAACGATCACCAAGTTTGTCCCTCTGACTCTCCCTAGAGCTATTCCTCTGAGATTCGATTCCCTTCACGGAGATCTATCGAATCTACTATTGGACGATATATATGACAATTTCCCAAAGCTGAGACGGCATTCCTGAGAATTAGGATGATTGACAAGGAATACGACATCTACGTGTGGCAAATCTCCGACTGTTACCTGATTAATAAGGACTCTGTAGGAATCTTTAATCTCCTACGAAACCTAATTTAAAATAGAAGTCCTTTACAAGGGCTATTTTTAATTCCTATTTGTTGAATTCCGCTTTTTAGGAAAGATTAAAGCTGACCTGAGACGTTAGCAAATATTTAGCCACCGGATTTTTTAGCCCCAGCCACCCTTTTTAAGGGTCTGAGCCATAGATCTCTACCACGCTAGCTACTTTGGAAAGTCTCCTGTATCTGCTAACGACAATTTTTTAGGGTATCTCACGATACCCAACCTCCTCTTCTAGAACAAGTATAGACATCAGAAATCAATACCTCCTTAAGCAAGGAAAGGATGTCTTTAAATATACGATATTCCCTTCGGCCTAGGCCACTCCATCAACCTACTTTTTTTAGATTCTTTTGCGAAGACAATTTTCTGTACCTTACTGCCGAATTATTTGCTTCTTTGCCTGATTTATTTGCAGATGATTCTGAGAGCGAATTTTTATCTATAACTGATACCTTGTCTTGTGACACTTCTCCAAATCCATCTCTGATTTTATTACTCTCTCCACTTCCAGACGACCTTAAGTTATTTGGTCTCGAGGTTATTATGCGGGAAAACTTACTCTTGCCCTTGCTATCTATCCCAACTCCCTTTCTATTACCAAGATTCTCCCCTAAAACAAAAAAGAATTTTATACCTATAGGGCCTATGTTAGAAGACGACTTAGTGCCGACTTTAGTAGAGCCTTCAGCTCTTATAGTGCCTGTAGCGACCTCCCTAGCACCTCTTATACAATCCGCGGTGCCTGTGCTAATTATTTCTGCACGTAAAACCGTTCCTCCCGCTATTATACCTCCTTGAGCTATTACTCTAGTACCTCCACCGATTATCCTAGTGGCTTTAACTAGTTGTTAACCTGCTGCGAGAAAGTCTAAGTAGAAGACGAAAGAATTACTGCTGGCCCTTGACCCTGATGTTGCTGCTCTTTGCGTAAAAGACTATATAAAGCAAGAAATCTAATGTGGACGTAATGGCGAAAGAAACGGTGTCTCTGGCATCAGTAGCTATAATGGACTTTTCTAAGGATTATATCAAATTTGTGAGGGAGATGACCGACTATCTGGCGATGGTGGGATGCGGATGCCTCTTACCCGGGAAGTCCTAAGCAACGACTCTACCTCGACGCGCCGGCGAAAGCGACGACGTATATGCAATAAGAGTCGAAGACTGGGAGGAGAAGTAGGAGAAAGCTTGTGCAGTGATTTGAAGCAAATTGGGTCCTAATATGAGAGCGGTAGTTATGCCTACTAAAGAAACCCCCTTCGACACTGTTGCCCGAGTATGGGAAAAGATTCTCACCTTCAAACCCTGTGGCAGTGCTATTTTCTAATCTCTGATATAGCGCTGGGACAGCACTATATTAGAAACGTGTGAAGGCGATGTGACGAAGCTAGCAGCCGAACTTTGAGAAATCTGCAATGAGTTGCTGGAACTAGATAGTGAGTGTGCTATTAAAGAACTAATATTTATTAACAAGTTCCTTGTCTTACTTGGCCCTGCCTATGACGTCTTTCTTACTGCCTTTTTCTAATATAATGATATTATCCTTATACGAGACGTAGAAGGGAATATTAAAAACAAGGCTATTACTTTTGACGAGGCTGTTATGGCTGCTGAGCGAGAATAACAAAATCAGAAGTTTAGAGAAGGGAATGTAAACCTTTTAGCTACCGGCAATGGCAAATGCACACACTGCGGAGGAAACCATCTATCTCCCTGTTGCTATAAGAAGTTTCCTCACTTTGCCCCTAAAGGTTACTGAAACAACAAAAAGAACAATAAAGGAGGCAATAATAAGAAGCGTTGACTAGAGGCAGAACAGGACTCTAACGAGACCACTGAGGTGCCTAATGTCTTTTATATGGCAACTAATGCAGATACCGAAGGATACTTTGACTTTGCCTTTGTCAATTTTTCCCTTACAACGGACACTCCTCTACCTTTAACACCCGAACCTAGCATCCTTATAAGTATGTTTAGTGCTAACGTCGACCCTGCTCCGGCGCCTAAAGCCCTGCCAATAACCACTATCCCTAATATTCCCGAATAATTCCTCAATATCCCAAAGGAATCCCGCTTAGCTAATACCCTGCTGGAACTTACCCTAGTGAACTTTGGTAATCTAATAAGCAAATCTCTTGTAGAAAAGCTAAAATTAGTAATTGCCTTAGACATAGGCTGCAGTCAGCACTCCTTTTGTGACCGTAGAGGTTTTCTCAACATGAGAAAATACACTGGTCCCGGGACTTTGGGGATAGAGGGGAAGGTAGTTGTGCCAAAGCTAATCGGCGACTATATGGTCGACTCGATAGTAGACGGACAGAGGAAACGTACTGTTCTTTACGATGCTGCCTATTGCCCTGAGGGCGGAGTTAACCTTATCTCTGTCTCTTAACTCTCTAAGAGAGGAGCTAAATTCCTATTCCGTTGCGATAAAGCCTTTGGAGCTAAAGGCAAAGATTGCTTTATAACAGCTAGAACTGTCGGCGGCTTGTATTTAGTTAATACCCCTAATAGTAATATGAATATCACGGCCTTTAACGTTGGCCTTTATGCCTACTTCCTATTAGACCCCGGAATGCAAGTGTGGCATGAACGACTTGGATATCTAGGCGATTAGGGCCTTAGAGATCTAGTGGACTGCTTAACTGGGATACTTTCTATCTAAAAGTACTGCCTCTGCGAGACATGTATTAAAGGACGAATGAAGGAAACCCCCTACTTGAAATTCCTATGAAGAGGTATACGTAAATTAGAATCTCTACACGTTGACTTTGCTGGCATGCCAGTTGGGAAAAACCAGGTTATAGGGTACGACGGCTTAACTCAGTGGGTTGTTATTCGTGACGATTTCTCTGAGATGAGCTGGGTCTACCCTGTAAAGTCAACAGCGGATTTTCCTAACTTATTTGAGACCTTCTTAAAAGAAAGAGAACGTCCCGAATAAAAGTGCTATGCCCTTACCCTAGATCAAGGATCTACGTTTACCGGGAGCAAACTCGAGGCTTTATGTCGAGATAGAGGCATAGCGTTATTCCTATTTGCTGTCGATTAACACCAATAAAACGGAATTGCAGAAAGGGCCATAGGGGTATTAAAAGACATTGTCCGTTGATTGATGATTATGGCTACCGAAGCTGGAGTTGGACTTTGCTATTGGCCCGTATTAGTGCGCATAGCCGCTTACTTGAAGAATTTGCACCCAGTTAGAAGGCTAAAGAAAACGCCCTATGAAATGTGGTATGGGACCCCGCCAGACCTAGCGCATCTCCGAACTATTGGAAGTCCCGGCTATTATCTTCCCAAAGGAAAGGCTTCTATCTTTGACTTAAGAATAGAGCACTGTATTATGCTCGGATACCAGTAAGAAAGCACTACTAATTATCTGGTACTCCTTAAGTCTGGCAGGGTAATTCACACTAATAACGTTAGGTTTAAGGAACGACGAATTCACGCATCTATCGAGGACTGGGACCCTATACAAGGCACTACACACCCCAACGCGGTCACTACTGAGCCTGCTATAACGGGCATCAGAAGTGCCACTGAGGTCGATATAACCAAACGTGTCAGGTTCTAAGCCTCCCCTAGAGACCTAGCAAGGCCTGAAGCAAGTGCTATTGTCAACCCTAACGAGGACGCTGAATTACCTATTTTAGGGGGGATCCCGTCTCTACACCCTTTTATAAAAACAAGTGGCAACGAACACATAACTCCCGCTATAAGACAAGATACACCAACATAATTTAGCGGAACTCTCCCCAATAGCCCTACAAGTATTACTGTCGATGGCACTGAATCAGACCCTGAGTCCCTTATTTACACCCCTGACGCATCTGATGATGAAGCCAGAGAATGTATCACAGTGATGCCACCTCCTGAAGTTTAAAGAAGCTACCCTAACCTACGCCCTAGGGTAGCACGGGCCCTCCTATACTAATACCTAGCCGCCAACCTAGGGCACGAAAAGGCCATAAATCAGATTAATACTGATCCTTTCTAGGTAATGGTATTTCTGATAGGCGTTGCTTGCGCGCTATCTTCTGAGGCTATAGCTGAACTAAAAACGATTAGATAAGCTAAGAACGACGCATACTGGTATAGCTGGTATAAGGCTATGGGTAGTGAATACCAATCACTGGTTGATAACAGGACCTGGAAGCTCTGTGAACTTCCAACGGGATGCAAGGCGTTGTCAGGAAAATGGGTGTTTAAGCTAAAACGCGGCCCTGATGGATCTATTGCCTGCTATAAGGCTCGATACGTAGTTAGAGGCTTTGAACAAGTGGAGGGCCTGGACTATAACGAGACCTTTGCGTCTGTTGTTAAGCCTATGAGCTATAAGGCGATCTTCGCCATTGCAGCTGCCTTAGATCTTGAACTTGAGCAAATGGATGTAAAGACAGCGTTTTTCTACGGAAAGGTTTACGAAGAAATCTACGTTAAATAGCCTGAAGAGTTTACGGACGGAACTAACAAGGTTTGCAGACTGCTAAAGGCTCTCTATGGCCTAAAGTAAGCGCTTAGGATCTGGTACGAAACTCTAGCTACCTTTTTAAAGGGACTAGGCTTTATTCCCTTAGACGCTGACGTTGGAGTGTTTGCCAAAGGGTATATCTATATTGCTGTCTATGTAGACGATCTTCTTATTGCTGCCTTTTCTATGGAAGAAGTTAATGAAGTGAAGATCGCCCTATATAATAAGTTTAATATGACAGATTTTGGACCCTGCTCTTATTATCTAGGTATGATAGTTAGAAGGGATCGAGCAAATCGAGTAATTTATCTTGGGCAGAGTGCTTATATAGAGAAAGTTCTACGGGAATTTGACTTTTGGGAAGCAAAGCCTAAGGACACTTTAATGGAGACTAAGGCCTTTGAACCTCCACCGATGGACTATGTGGCTACTACTGAAGACAAGGCCTGGTATGCAAGTGCCGTCGGTTCCCTAATGTACGCTATGCTTAGTACTTGACCCGACATTGCCTTTGCTGTCTCCTTCTATAGCCGCTTTATGGCAAGACCTGACAAGGCCTGCAGATCAGCAGTTGGTCGAATTTTTAGATACCTTAGAGGAACAGTGGACATGGAGCTAGTATACCGCGGTGAACTCTAAAACCTGACAGGCTATACTGACGCAGACTACGCTGGCGACAGAGACACCTGCAGGTCCACCTTGGGCTATGTTTTTAACATAGGCAGTGGCGCGCTTAGTTGGAGTTTTAAGCGGCAAGCTACTATATTACTGTCCTCCTGTAAAGCAGAGTATATTAGGTAGACATAAGCTACCAAAGAGGCTATCTGGCTGAAATTACTACTCAAAGAGCTAAATGCCACCTAGGGAATAGGCATGACAATTATCTACGGAGATAATTAAGGAGCAATAGCCTTAGCGGGCAACCCCTCATATTACGCTAACACTAAGTATATCACTACGCAACTGAAATTCGTTTGCGAACGACAGGCCGCTGGTAATATCAAGCTTTAGTATATCCCCACCGACCAATAGGTCGCTGACGGATTAACTAAAGCCTTACCCAGGGACAAGTTCTTTACCTTCCGTAATGCCCTAGGCCTAGAGTGAGTAGGAGTTGCAACAGACCTTTTCAATACCACCCTAGATATTGTCACCCATATTATATTATGCCTTACCCTAAATATCATTACCCTATAGTCTCTTTCGAAATTACTCATGTATTTAAACGCCTAGTAGGCAACTTATAATACCTCGCCCTAGCTATTACTGTTGTTGGTACCCTGTTCTAAGGGACTCGGTAATATATTAACCATTTGCACCTACTGTCTGCCAAAAGGCGACGTCGCTGTAATCACGTGACCAAAGTGAGGGATTTTCTCTCACCGCCATAATTATCGTAAACTTTAGGGTAGCGAAGTCTAAATAACAACAGCACCTAGACCCTCTAGTCGATTATACATAGCAATATTTATTAAAACTACTATCGTTTACACTAGAACAACACCTAGTGGGAGTTTTAACTACTAGTAATAAGACCTATAACGTTAAACCTGATCAGTTTCCTTAGTAAACCGCTGCTAGATCTAGAGTCTACTGGAGACCAACTAGCTTGACACCTAGAACAATATCAGAACGCTATAAACGCACCCTATGTTCACCCTAAGTCGGTCTCTTTTAGTTGCCTCGGCGAAAAGAAAGACTAGGAAGTTAGTGAGGCAATGCCCGATGCACATACCCGGGATACCTTTAGCATATTCTACGACTACCGGAAAGACGGTAAGAAGACCTAGATAGGTCTCTTCTGCGTTCTAACTGGCAAGCTAATAAGAAACCTGTGGAAAAACGCTAGTTGGTACGCCTTTACTGTGGCTATTATAACCAACCCAGCCGGGGGTAAAATTACAGTATTTTGGGACTGCGACCCTGTTAATAATATAACAACTGGATCTCGTGCAAAAAATGTCCTCTAGGGAAAGCAACATACCTTTGCAGAATTCGTATCTAAAAAGGTACAAAAACTTACAATATAGTATAATATTAACAACTCTATGAGTGGTTAGGACTTATGCCTACCGTATAGCATGCTGCAGATTTGTCGATGGGTTACTATAGGAGATCATTAATTCTAAGGCCCTGACGATCCCTGCCTAAGAGGTTGTGTGGCCTTTGCCAAATAACATAATTATTTTATCCGCTTCGCGTAATCTTTATGTCGTTACGACCATATAGCTTGTTTCTTCCTTATTTTTCCCCTACAGGGGGTTTTACCATAGTTTTCGGCTATGCTGGCAACTTTAGACAGGACTATATTAGAAGAACAGGAGCAGGCAACTCCTGGAACTCTGTACGCATGTAGCTTCCCATAAAGGGACCTACCCTAAAAGCGCAGAGGGGGGAAGACCGGCTGATATCTTCAACTTTGCAACCACTTTCTCAACTCTGTTCGGACGCTGCAAATCACCGTTTTTCTACCCTTCTAGAAAGGTCCTATATAGCACATCTTGTTAGTTGAAAAAGCAACGTACAAGTTTAGAGTGAGTGGGAGTGTCAGCAAGTGTGGAGTAAGATATACTCTAACCTCTAAATATAAGTATCAACGGTATCCCCCAGGTCTTCTGACCGTTTAGTTCACCTTCTAATCATCCTGAATACAATATATTATGCCCATTATACGTATATGTCCCCACCTCTTCTGACAGTTGTAGTAGACAACACCCACTACGCTCACTATTAGTTATAGTGGACGACATCCACTAAGCTCGCTATACCTATAGTGCTATGAGCGAGCCTACCCTATACACAGGTCAGCTAGCTGTCTCCCGGGTAGGACCTCTCCTAGAACCTGATCACCTCTAGGGTACCCCCTCCCGCACCTGCTATAGTTACAGTGTATACAGTGGCCTAAGACCGCTGTACCCTCAGTGCTGACTATAGCTACCCTATACTTGCCTTCTCATCTATACTTTAGGGTAGCCCCTTTCACACTTA
>NPFG01000764.1:0-13373 GCA_002288965.1 Xylaria sp. MSU_SB201401
CCCGAAGTAGTTAGCTATTTTTGTTAATTAGTTATAATTATACTAGTTTGGGTAAGTTTGTATGGGGTTGTATGGGACAGGGGGTGGCTCGTAGATAGACTGGCTCGTTCATGGGTGGGTGGGCTTATTGTTCTGCAAACGTCCTGCGGCAACTTCGCTGGGGAATAAAATGTTCAATAGAATCAATCACCTCCCCCGGCGATTTGAAACCATCGAATCCGCCCACCATTCTTGATCTACATACTTCATCTACGAGCGAGGGATACCCTATCATGCAGAGCACGATGGAAAAATCTGTATGTGCCCTGCAGGATGTCCTAAACAAAGGAAAAGGTCTGGTCGCAACCCAAAAGATTCCCAAAGGCATGCGAATTCTTTCCGAAGAGCCCGTAATTTCAGCATCTTGCTTTGGAATCGATGTCAGAGGGCTACAGAAATCCATCCATCAGCAAGTCACTTCCATGAGCGAAGAGAAGCGCCACGCCTTTCTGTCTATGCACCAACATCCACCCGTACAAGAATGATGCCGAGCGTTATCTCGGAATCTTTCAAACAAACTCCCTCCCTGCTGAAACTATCGAGGATGTAGGAGCAATCTTCCTAGAAGCATGCCGCATCAACCATGCTTGTGACAACAATGCACAGAAGAGCTGGAACGAAGCGATCAAACGACACACAGTGCATGCTATGAGAGACATTAATCAAGGAGAAGAGATCACGATAACCTATCTAGCTCCCCTCAAACCCCGAAAAGTCAGACAGGAGGCTCTAAAGAAAAAATTCGGGTTCATCTGCATGTGTCGTCTCTGCTCCTTGCCACTAGAACAGAGCCAGGAAATCGATAGAAGATTGATGGAGATCGACCGTTTGGACACTGTCGTCAACCTACTCGGCATGGACTGGTTTCTTGTGTCCCCATCTCGGACTCTTGGCTACTTTGATCGACAAGTACGCCTATATCAGGAGCTAGGACGAGAAGACGTCGGCTTCGCCCATACCTTCGACATGGCGGCCCAGCTTTCCATCGCAAACGGCGACCTGGCAAGAGGACGCATCTTCGCCGAGAAGGGGGCGTCTGTATGGAAGACGACCGTCGGCAATGATAGCACCCAGGCCATCGAGCAGGACGCCATTGCAAAGGACCCTTCGAAGCACGAGTTCTACGGGCTCTCGATGAACTGGAAAACCAAGGTAGGTGAGGCCCCTCAAGGACTTAATCAAGGCGATTTCGAAGATTGGCTTTGGAGAAGGGAGAAGCCGATGGTCCCAGGACAGCTGGCAGACCTGCGAAACAGCACGACATTCCCCGGCTTCGCGTCCGTTCCTGAGGAGAACGACATCGACCTGGACTACTACGAGAGCAAAGAAACAGGGGTTTTCGCACCGAGACGACATTGGTGTTTCTTGGGCGAGATCACAGATTTTGGTACACTTGTTCGCCTACAGCTGGAGATCAAGGATGTGGACGGCCGAAAGATCCCGCTATTCTTCCACACTGATGGTCGAGGTGCTGAGCTGCCCCCTACGTTGGTTCAGAAGGGGCACACTGTGGCTATTCTCTATGCACATAGTCTCATGTTCATGTCGATGGATGTAGGCATCCGCCATGAGGAACCTCGTTTGATCAAGGTACTGTCACCTCTGTGCCTACCGATGGACTCTTTGGAACCCAACTAGCTGACTAGAGGGAATGTCGTATAGATCTTCCCCGTATCACTGCGCAACTTGCTGGCGTTCAACGATCGAATCCAGCAGTTCTCAACGGTGCGTGATGGGATGAGAACCTGCCACGGGTGTGGAAAGAAGGCAGCCTCTCTACAACGATGCGGCAAGTGCTCGTTTTTTTGGTATTGCGACAAGGTAGATACTCTGCCCTATGTTTATGTTAACCCAGGTACTGACGTTAGTATGGTGTTAAGGCCTGTCAAGTGGCTGGTTGGAACAGGAAAGGCCACAAAGCCGATTGCAAGCTCCTGAAAGATCCCGACTTGCGCGGGATGTTCACTTCCAATTGGGACGAGTTTGAGGACTTTTTCCAGTTTCCTTTTGCTTCTGGAAAGAACTGAGGAGCCGAGATGTTTCCTGGTTGTGAAGTGATGTCGGGGAACCACTCTAGATAGCTTCAAGTTGCCAGGCAACATAACTAGATCACCATGTTCTAAAGGCGCGAAGCAAGAGATAGTTTCACAACAATTTCGTAGGAAGCTGACGATCAAACGTAATGCAAGTCAATTCTGCTAACTATATGTGTGTGAGAGTCCTCTGTTGATCTCTATCATCACCTCCCATTTATCCTTCTGAGGCTCATAGTTTATTCATCCTTGGCAACTCTCTTGGCTACTTAGTACGCGACCCCTTACTCTATTTCACTTGTTCGAGGCTGAAGTATCGAGCTTGCTACCAGATTATGGTTACCATGGTGTGTCAATTAGCCCAATAATAAGGAACCCAATAAAAGAAGCTGGTACAAGCTACACACAAAAAAAGGCAATTATTACTTGTCCTATAAAAACCCGATTCAAGACAAACATCGAAGGAAAGAACCATAAATGACCGATTCGTACTCTACTTATATTAATCAATTCTTAATACCGTTCATAGTGAAATAACAGGTATATGATCGTTGCATTCATCAGTTCTACATGAGTGAGAGAGGTGGGAAGGCCGTCTTATATACATGAATCAGTGCCTGCGTGTCCCTTCGTGCCCCTTGCCTATATACAGTACATGAAGTGACTTATCGACTACCTACACTTTCAACAGTTCAGACCTTGCCATCTAAGCCTCATCGTCGGGCGGCATGCTTCCACGATATACGGCGATAATCCGGCTTCATTGGGGTTGTTGGCTGCTGAATCCCTGTTAAAGCAACTGCATGTTGGTCAGAGTGGCTGCGTCTCGTACGGAATAGCGCAACGATCCCCGTGATTCATGGTTTCCTTCTACTAGTCACATTAGTGAGACGATTCAGAATCGTCTCTGGCGTTGTTGTTGGTTGTTCGACGTACATGCTTGAGGACCAACGGACCAAACAATGGAACTTTTGGGGTACTACTGAAAGACAACCATGCGTGCCTCGCTTTGAGAAGTGGTAAATATAAGGCTTAATAGAGTAACAGTAGTACTTAGACGCTACCTAGGTAGTACAAAAGAAGCGGAAAATTCCAAAGTCCTTCGTTCCCTCTCCCGTTTCCCTGTCTCGTTTTGCGTGCTGCCAACCAACACACTACACACACTCTTTCTCTCGTTCGGCTCACCCTACTCCGTCACCACCTACCCTCGCTTTGCCTGCTTGACGTCGTTACCGCTGCGGCTGGTGCTGCCTCAGTGTCTCCCGCCACGCCCTACCTGAGCCATCCGCGGGAATCTCTCGAACCGAAAGCATCTACTCTTTTATCGCTGTTCTATCGCCATTTTCAAAGTTGCCGTCAGCCTTCAGCGGCACAACCTTTCGACGCTCCAACCTTCCGTTACTCTCATCTGCGCACTGCACCGCCCGCACCTCCGGTGCCTAGTTACTTTTAATCCGACCACTTCTACTATCACTACATGCTTCACATACTCCCCTACAGCTGCCCCATCACATCCCCTGCATTTGGAAAACGTAATTCTTGCTCGAAATCTTCAAGCCGCGCCATTATTACTTGCATCAACTCGCTGGCAATATGGCGGACAAACTGCTAGCAAGTGCTCCTCCAACTCTCTTATTTGTCAGTATGCTAACCATTCAATTAATCAACTCCAGAACCCGACCATGCCCCAAGCCGTCGCAGACCGACAACCTGTAGGCCGATGACATGTCTCTGCGACATAAAAAGATCGATGAAGAAGGATCCAGACGGACATGGCATAAGTGCGTTGGGCTACGATGGTGTGCTTCGTACTTTTGACAACGAACGGAATGTTCTTGATGCAGTTGGCCTCAACCCAACTCAGACTAGAGAATATTACGATGGTCTACAGATGCCCGAGAGATTGCTCACCGCCGACGGCCGCAATATATCCCGTTGGGATATGTTCCACCCAGATGCGGAGAATATTCCTAGGAAGTTTACAGAGGAGGATATAGCCACAACTCGGGCATATAACGAGGGGTTGGAAAGGCGCGGATGAAATGATCACCAAGTTAACCCGATCACGTGCTTTCATCATGGGTAGATCATAATTTTTACTCCTTCAACAGTCTAACATCCTCATTTGCCTCTTCAATTTACAGACACAAGAGTAAAACGGCGGCCAAGGACTAAGAGCTCTAAGTTATAAGTCCAGATTAACGTCTCTCATTTATTATAATATGCACCTCATACCACCTTAACGCCTTGCTAACATGCAGTGTTTCTAAGTTGCGATGCGTCTAAATCTGACAATCGTTTAAGGAATGTCATGTGTACTGAAGCCATCCTGATGTGAAGCACCAATTATTCCATAACATTTACTGAGGAGGGTAATACGGTTGACCAGGAGCTGGTGTGCCTTGAGGGCTGTAAGGGCTGCCCCGTACTTCTTGAGCTTGGGCTTGGGCTACAGGCTGGTTGTAGAGTTCCTGAGCACCAGTATATCCCGTGTTCTGCTGAGCCATATAGGGATCGTAGGCAGGATTCTGGGCAGAGTAGTTTGTGGGCTGGTGTTGTTGCTGAGCCCATTGGGGTTGCGGCTGCTGTTGTTGAGGGATGAATGCTTGGGATTGGGCAGCTTGGGCAGGTGTCGCAGCAGGAAGGCCAGATGCCTTCTCGACATCGCTGCTGTGCTTCGCCCATTCAAGGCGGAAGAAGTGGGTGACATAGGCGAAAGTGACGACAAAGAGAAGAAGCGGGACAGCACTGACGCCGGCTACGGATGAGAGCACAGCAAGCCCCGTGGGTGTAGCAACAGCCGCACGCTTATAGACATTGCAATATCCCGAGTTAATTGCGCTCCCGTCACTGTAGCACTCGGCGTTAACGGAGTAGATGAAGCTGCCGCGGAAAGCTGCGTTGGCCCCGAGGCTTGCCAACCACAGAACGATCATCAAGAAATCCAAAGATAGAACCGCCCAAGTATTATAACCTGGGCGGCATCCTGCCGAGTGTTCCGTCAATATCGCATAAAGGGCGATGATCCAAGTTAAGACTCCCTATTAGAAGACGAACGGTCAGCCATTAGTTCGAGGATCTTCGCTTTTTCCTTGGTGAAGAAGGGGGTACACCTATGTCAAGGGTTCACGTACAGACGCTATTGCGATTCCCAACGCATCGTGGTAGTAACCGTGGATGAAGAAACCAGCCAAGGCGACAATGACCAAAGAAACGACAATCTGCGCAACCCGTAGGCCGATGAACCATTTCGGCGTCGGAATGAGGACTTCACCCTTCTTAACGGACTCCATTGCGATCGAGGACTGTTCGGCTGAGTGTTGATTCCGTTCTTGTGTTGGTCTGTCTCACGACTGCGCCTGGATATCTAGCAGTGGACTCGTGTGCCTGGGGAGTGATACCTCCCGAAGGCCGGCAAAAGCCAAGGACCCTCGTTTTATTTGTACAAATTCCTCCATAGCTTATCGGGACCTCATGTGCATTTCCCCTCTCATACTTGGCATGGCGTCGGCAGGTATTCAGGTAGTAAGACAGCGAGGCAGAACCAGCAGATGGGAATGAGACAAAGTCTGAACTTTGGTACGATGGTAGGTTAGCTGATCAATTAGCGCCTCAGCCGCAGTTCCATCTCATGCATGGGCTTGTCGCAACCGTTCGCTAGCAGGGCTGGCCAATTTCCCCAGCGCATTTCACGTTAGTGCGATATGTAGGCTGAACCAATGCTTCATGCCTTTTTCAGCAGCCGTTGAGCTCGTGCAACCACTCACGTTGGCACACGAAGCGAGAAGGCCGTAGAGGCGCCTTGGCAGGGCAGATTCCTCTGACTGACCATACTGAGTAGAGACTCGGTCACCGTGAGGTCAGTTGATCTGTCAAAGACCCGGGTAACTACCGAGGTGGTCTGGACTTTTGTGCATATTGAAAATCAAGACAACGCGACGTACTAGAAGCTCAATAGAGGTATGCCAACCACCTTCATGAGGGAAAGCGATACTATCTGAATAGCATAAGGTGGTCAAGCATACGCGAATGTCTTAAGTGTTGATAGGCGACGACACGGAAAATATACCAAAGAGCCTCACAGACGGTTGAAAATTCTGGTGCTGAATGTTGATGCCGCCTAGTTGGTATCGCACCTGAGATCCAGGGCGCATGCTTACAAAAGATCCCTTACCCCACTTGCTTTTCATGTGGCATGTCTCGAAGTGGCCAAGTTCAGATTAACGGCCCATAACGACAGGGTAAGCACGGGTGAATATTCGAGAGCCGATCTCAGAATCTGGGGCGATGGACGTATTGTTGCCCATCCTTAATAGTATGCGAATTAGCATGCTCACGCGTTCTATTGAGCGTTGATGTAGGCTTGCAGTTAAGCTCAAGGTTATAAGAACTTCAACGGTACCGGCCATAATGACAAGTCACACCGAAGCCTATGCGCTGCCGGTGCCGCGCTCTACTCAGTATGCAGGTTCAATGAAACTAGGTCGCAGCGCAGCTGGCTGCATGGGACTGCTTCAGGGCGACGATGAGCTGAAAGTGTCTCAGGCTTGGGCCCTGTTCACTATTCAAGGGGAAGACCAAAATTAATGGAGGCTTACGATCTATAAGAGCCACCGAAGGCGAGAGTACGCAGCCGCTTGATAATAGGAACATCTGATCTCTCAGCGTGTTTAGTATCTGATATAGAAGTTTCAGCTCGTCATCCGGGCTACGGTAGGCAGATACCGTTCGCGAAGTGCCACGGCTGGCAATAAGTGTATACATAATATACTTACACGTTGATACAATTTAGAAGCACTAAAAGGCTTGGGTCTAAATCGATAGCTCATTCCTTCTCTCTCTGCAAGATCAACGCTTTTTGTGAAGTCTAGATGTCCGGGTCGCTATGCAGAACAGCATTGCTGCTCTACACCACACGTGGCGCTCATATGTGGCGACTACAAATCAATAGCCTGTCTTCTCGGCTCTCTACGCAAGTAGAACATGATCACATTCGTCACGGACTTGATCGCCTCCTGATGATACTAGCGCGTTCAAGCTATGGTATAGCACTTCAGTAGCACTGATAGATAGTCGTAATAAGATAAAGGCCTAGATACGTTACTGGCGATGAATAATTCACTTGCCGGTCGACGGCTTTCATGCATTGCATTTCATGAATTGAGGTCAGATGAGTACAGTGAGGCTTTCGCATCACGAACTCGCTGAAGAGCTTGACGAAGGGAAAGAAGCGACTAACAGGGGTAACAGGGACCTGTCTCGCCGAATGGGCCTAAGGGTGGCGATACATTCTACTGTAAGACCACTTGTCAAAATGCCAAGACCGACGCCCATCTGAAAGAAGGGATACCCACCTCACCACCCAATCATTCTACTCGTCACGGTACGGTACACAAGACAGATAATTAAAATGTTGTCAGGGTGAATGACATATAATAGCTTGCGCGGTCGTCCTGGTTATTCATGTGCGGCTGATCGCGAATACTAAGTAGAGGCAATCTATCAGTTGGCAGTGCGTGGTTTTACCACACCTAGTTCTGGTTTTTGAGGGACAGGTTGGACGCTAATGCTGCCAAGGGCGTTCAAAACAGCATAGTACAACATAAACGTAACAGAATTCCAACCAGTAAGAATTGTCAGCTTCAGCGCATCGATCTTGGTGTTATGGTTCGCTGTGCCTCCAACGAGCTTACAGGCGGCGGTCCGCAATGTTTGTTAGTATTTACTGCATCACCACATATCATATCCGTGCACAAGGGAAGGGAGGAGGGGGATTATGACAGGTAAATACAGTATGGGAGCTATTAATAGAAACATTATTAGTAGTCTGTTTCGGCAAGCCTACCATTTCGGGTAGAAAAACTGAAACGACATGAGGCTCTGTATTTGCGTCTGTCGAAAAAAAAAAAAAAAAAAGCGATGATTAACACGTAAGCGCTCCTCATTCGTCCATACACCGCGCTGTACTCTTAGGTGGTGATAGGCCGTAAGCCACTCTGAGGTATCATCGTCCATGGCTGTGGCTACAGCCGGCGTACACCCAGCAGGCAAACCAAAGGAGGCCATCGACCGAAGCCCTTGTCGTTACAAATAAGACATTGGATATTCGACTACCAGTTCTTATACATCCAGCCATTCCTTCTTGAACCTGTGATGTGAAGGCTCGCAATGGGAACTCCGCTACGCAGGAACGGTACCCAATCCGACCCATGGTTTCGGCCCGAGCTTAAGGCCAACGCCGAAGGAATTGGAGAAGCTCACGATGACGAGAAAACGTACCTTGAGCTAGCCAAAAAGTGGGCGGTAGACCAGTATGTAGGCCAGAATACCATCATACCTGACTTGACACTTACCAATACAATCTAGGAAGACACTAAATAATTACCCATACTTGGCGCGGGTGAAACGGCTTTCGGAGGCCGGATGGATCCACCTAAGACTGTTGACGGACTTCATGTCCATTGGAACAGTTCCTCAGCGTTGGAGAGATCTAGACACCGATCAGGTGATGAGCCCTGCGGACAGAGCGGACAGACAGAGAGATCGTGAGAAGCGCATCGGAAAAACGAATGTCACTGTCCTGAACTACCACACTGCTGAAGTGAAGAGAGAAAGTTATACCTCTGCACAAGCGCTGAGAGACAGCTTGGGCAGTGGTAGTGAAGACAGCAGTCTCAGATTCAAGCTATATGTCGTAGAGGACCTCTCGAGAGATGTCATCGACATTTTAGGTCAGAAATGTAGGTACCTAGCCATCTTCCAAGTCCTTGCCACAGCATTCTAGAGAGCACCACTGACTGCGCGGCACGTTTAGTTGAAATAGAACCCGACTTTTTCAGAGCACACATTGCTGACTACGCATGGTACAATGTTCGTGATCGTTGGAGAAATCCGCCGATGCTCGATATTGTGAGCAGGCATCAGAACTGGACGCAGCTAAGATATGTTACTGCTCGATACTTCGACGTCGATGATAATTACCGTCAAAAGAATCATCAGCAAAGCTTCAAAGCAGCCACGAAAGACGCAGATGGCTTCAACATCTTGCGTCGCGTCGACGATGATCTGTCAAATAAGTCAGTCTGGGATACTGAAGGGGCTATTGTGGGATTGACACGATCAAGAGCAACATTCTGGCTACAGCCTGCACATGCACAGGGGGGAACGCCCGTGGGTAAGCAGTCACTTGTGACGCAGGCATTTGGCACACGACGACTAATCTCGAATACTGAGTAGGTATCCTTCTATTAGATCCGACCGTAACTCAAGGAGTCCCGTTATGGCGGGGTCGCCGTCCGCTATGGCCAGTGTCGGCTGCATACGATCAGCCGGGTGCTCCTCAGCCTCCTACGCAAGATAATTTCTTTGAAGATTTCGTATTTTGGGCTCAGCAGAAGGACCTATGTCCTAACCATAGTGCTACCGATGCCTCGCGAGCGGTTGTTCCTATTCAAGTTCTGTTGCACCTCATTTGCTCTGAATGGATAACTATGTCAGACTACATCAAGACAAGGTTAAATCAACTTGACTGGGAGATCATAAAGCCTCAGTTCTTTAGACTCAACAAAGTGGGAGTCGCAAATATGCTAGAAAAGCTACACATGTGGAGACGACTTGTACCGCTCTACCGTGAGATGGTTTCCGAGACAACTCGTCACATTGACCAATTCTCCAGTCGAATCGAGACACTCGTGGTCACCCTAGAAAGCACCTCAACTGAGGGATCCAGTCAGGGCACGGCAAACTCACCGATGACGACCAACTCCTTACCCAATCAAGGCCACCGGAGTCTAATCAGCCACTACGACCCGGACTTCAGGCGCATCAAGGAACAGTTAGAGGAGTACCAGACTCGCATCGACCAACTTACAGCTGTCGTCACCGCTGTCATATCAATCGACAACTCGCAGCGCAGCTTGCAAGATAACCGCAACATCGGCCGCCTCACATGGCTAGCGACCTTCTTCATCCCGTTAAGCCTCATAGCCGGCATTCTGTCGATGCAGTCGAACGTGAGCGAGATCAGTGGCTTCACCTTCAAAGTATATTTCGCAACGTCACTACCGTTATCTATCATTATCGCTGCAGCTACAATTACTCTTTCAATGTCGGGGTCAGAGAATAAGAAGAAGCTGAAACGCGTCACGAGAGCCGTAGGCAGCTTACAGAGTCATCAGAAAAATGACTAGATCTCTATCATGAGATCTCATCATAGTTACAGCGGACACGGGACGCAATTGGGGGATTCATTTTCGGCGTATATGGTAAAGAATGGAACGAATCCTGCTAGGATTGCATGGTATTAAGGCAGATAGATAGCCTTTCGTTTAATAATTATTTGGATATTCGTCGCGTGACCACTCGCCGATTTTTCTTAGACTCTGCTCAGTCCTGATCATATCGGTTGACGATGGCTTGATCTGCTTAGTATGAAATCGGATTTATAGCAACATGTACTACCAGAGTCCATAATGAATCTGACAAATATACACTTGCTAGAGGCCGCTTATCTAAGTGCAGCGACGACGATGCCCTCGTTCCCAGGTTCTACCGTCCTTACCTGCCTGCCAAAGTCTGCCAAGCCCTCATTTAACACCCGTCGCAATAGGACAAGGAGGGTGCCTTTATGATTTCGAGCGACGAAGGAGAACCTTCATTTTGCTCGTTTCATTCGTTGAACACGAAGGCATTTCATTGAGTGTTTGAGCGCTAGGATGGCTCCATACCTATCTAGGTAGCTAATCATCTACTATCACGATGACCCGATTGGGGTGCTAGTAGTCGCGCAGCAAACGGAGAGCCTGGCCTCCATAGTATGATAAATCGAACGGCGTTTCTTTCTGTTCCAAACTTGCCTTGCGCTAACCATCGCGTATTTGCGCATCTCTCCCAGGACAATGGCAAAGGTATCGGCACGAATTTCTCGTGAGAGATAGTGTGTTTGGAAAGGCGCCCAGTTCGAGTGCCCTAAGGACAAGTTGCGGAGCGACTCACTGATATCAGCTGTGATAAGGGCTGATTGGCAAAGTAGCCTGCGCGATAAAAAGGATGGGATTCTATGCCATCACCGCTTACTCAGAAGCTACAAGATCAAGACACCGCTTACCTATTTCATCAACATCTCAACGGGACGCCGCCTTTCGGCTCTATCACCACCTGTGTCGTTTAGAGGAATTAAATATGAGCACAGCCTTCTTAAATTTTTGTTATAATTAGCCGAATGTATTTGCCTCGAGATCCTTAGGATTCACATCGATCTCCCTTTAGATTTGCTCGGGTATTGTAATAAAGCTTTGTGGATTGTGCATGCTCGTCGCTCGGCCTCTTGACGCTGTTTCGGTGTATGACGGCATAGGGGCTATGCGGTTCTGTTACGCCAAGCCAACCATCTAATCTTCACGCAGTATGGGATTCTAATGCTACATTTTCCAATAAAAGTGCAAGTCGATACTCTTGTGATGAGCCATGAGAGCAATTCGTCGATGTGTGGTTACTCCTAAGAACACTCGACTCGTTGCACTCATCAGCCTATCGTACTTCGTGGCCCCTCATTTTTAGATACAATCTCACTGCAGATATAACCAACCCACTCCACTAATAACAACAAAGAACGGTGATATCATGACCACTCTACACGCCACCGAGTCAAATAGGGTGATCAACGCCCTAGCATGGGGTTATAGATCCTCGTGGAGCTAGTGTTCAACTAGCTCGCTTAGTAAGCTATAGGTTGATTCGGAGAGAGAGTAATCAGATGAAGCGAGGCGCTGGTGAGTATGGCGTGATGCGATAGGTGTTAACAGCTTAGAGATACGGACCCTGTTACTGGCTTCATAGTTTACATGTAGGGCTGTCGTACGACTGAGCCGCCGAGCCGAATATGGGAGGTTCGGGTCTAAGATACCCTTCAGCGTGCTGAGGAAAGCTCCTCAAAGAACTGCGTCGACTGCCAGACTATCAACAGCTTGGCAGGCTGCGCTTCGGTCTGATATCAGTCTACTAAGGTAGAATATCAATTAATACGGGCCGCTGCCAGTCTAATAATTAAATTTAAATGGGGTCTTTCCCCAATTGAGAATCAGTTATCATAGGTAGTAGATTGTCTACACGGTATACAGTAGGTCGTATCATGCTGATAGACATCTCGGACCCGAACTTGCGTAAGCTATGCCGCACTAGCGCAGTGCCCAGGAGTTTATGGAGTTGCCCACCGGGATCTTTCTGTAGGCCTAGCGCGCAGCTAGCCAGCGGATATAGGAAGTATGGGGTAGCCTTTGCGGGATCTCCCCGTCATGCACCTAGCTAGTGGAGAAGTTTAAAGGATACTTATAAAGAGAGCTAAGACATGATGTGAGTGATCCCGATGCACCACCAACAGGCATGGATCATCTCAGCGAGATAGCAAGGGCAGCTGGCCATACGTGTCACCGCAACATAATAACAACAACATTAATCAATAACTGAATACAACTCTCGCTTATATATGATAGTTGTAACAACCACTTACAGCACAAGTGCGTATATTTATATCGTCTGTATCTATTTCTAACTACTTTTGCATGTTACATCTATATCAATACGGGCGCTCGGCTTGTCTTTTGTGTGGACTGTTCATAAGGCTGTCATATAAACAAATAGCACAGTTAGCAGTTCGATTAAGTAGAGGATATCTCAGACAGCCCACTTTTCATGATCTTATAGTGTCATATATATATATATATATTGGTAGTGCTTATGGGTGGCGGCGATGCGATCCCGGGGTGGTGCACGCGCCATTCCGACGTTGTGTTACATATAAAAAGCACGTACGACTTTTCAACTTCTCTTGACGTGCAATTTCACGCCGACTATACTGTTTTCTGTATCTCATCATGGATGCTATCAACCCTTTCAAAGTAACTGGGTGGAAGAAGGCCGCCAGAGTCAACTGTACGATACTGGTGCTTTTGTCTGTCTCAATGATAACCTTGTCTGGCACAGCTTTGTCCCACGGGGCCCAAACAGCGCCTTTTTTTTTTATTCTGGAGACTGCAACAGGGGCAGTGCGACGACCATCAATCTTGCATTACACCTGCTCATCAATGCGATCTCGACACTAGTGGTGAGCTCTTCCATTTTAATTCGTGATCTTACTAGCGCCGCCGATGTATAGTGTCGTGTCGATGTTTAATGCTTAAGTAAAATGCAGGGGCTACGGGCCATACCCTCACGGGCCACCTTAGCCTAATATAGTTAAAACCCCATATAAAATCGGGTAAAATAGCTAAAAATAGAAGCTAATTAGTATTATAAAGGCAATTT
>NPFG01000765.1:0-13349 GCA_002288965.1 Xylaria sp. MSU_SB201401
CCTTTCCCCATCCTATTCAAGACCCATCTGCGCATCATCCCCAATCCCCCACTGCCCCAGATCCCTCTGATAGCCCTGGATCTCCAATTCCAGCGCCGGATCAAGCGTACTCTCATCTTCATTCGACCGCAGACTAGCGACCTCGCTCGCCCGCCTAGAGCGCTGCGTGCTACTCGTCGTGCGCCGGCGCAGCGAGGGGGCCGCGAAGCGGAACCGCGCTGACTTGGAGGACGTGCTGAGGAGTGAAGACGCGTCGTCGTCGCCTTTCGGTTTATCCTTGTCTTTATTTTTGTCCTTGTCCTTGTCCTTGTCTTTGTCTTTGTCTTTGTCTTCTGAGCTCGTGGCCTCGGGAGAAGGGGATACCGATAGCGCCGCGCTAGGGTCGGTTATATCAGGGGTAGAAGAGGCGGCCATGGGTGGTTGTTGTTGTGGGCGAGCCGGTAGCGCTGGTGGTGGCGGTGAAGGCGAAGGCAGGTCATCTTCTGAGACTTCGACTAGTTCGGCGTCGCGGTACCACTTCCGTCTTCTCGTCCAGCGACCCCAGCCATCGAGCCCTCTACGACCATTCTGCCACTGTACACAAAAGACATTAGCAAGTATTCCGAGATAAAGAACAAGAATTTCACAGTATAGACGTACCTTGTTATCGTAAAAGATCCAGCCCATCCTCCCGGGTTCGCCATCGTAGTCCGCCTCATCTATATCCGGCACGCCGTCGACGCGCCACTTGCTTCCTTTGACCCACCTCCATTTGGCGCGGCCGTCTTCGACCTCAGGTAATTCGAACTCGTCCTTAGGTGGGACCGGGTTATTCTGCTCATCGGTCCAGGCCGCCCGCTCGTACGCAAACAAGCTATTCGTCCATCCCAGGCCAAGCCATCGCCTCTGATTCTCATAGAGTATGAAGGTGAAGCGCACGCCCGAGTCTTTGCCTTGAGCCCCCAATCGGCTCCGTTTGATAGCCTCGGTCAAGGCCGAGGAGGAGATCTTGGCCGCCTCGTGCGCTCGCTTCGGCTTGGTCTTACCATCGACGACTTGGCCATTGAGGTTTCCATTTTGTTCTAGCGGCACTGGCCTTGCGAACTCGAGGCCGGTTATCCATCCGGCTACTTTCCGTATTGTTGCGCTCCTCCATAATAATGTGCGTGTTATCCTACAGACTTTCGAATGCCAGCTTAACACCAAGGTCCCAAAGACAAGAACAACTCTCTTCGTAGTGATAATTCGCAGGGGTGGTAGGGTCAGGAGAATCCAGATCGGCGTGACGGCGAGAATGCGTACGAAAAGAGTGGTGAGCGCCGGTCGAGTAGTTGCGCTGGTGGCGGTTCGCTGAGTGGACAGAAAATCCGTCATCTCAAGCAACGGCTCGAGCAAGATGTTACAGCGAGATGTGAAAACTTTGAGAGTATCGACGATCTCGTCTAGGGTTTTCTGGTGGCGCGTACTAGTCACCTCGCTTGTATTCCTCTGATGTCCCTGTCCGGGTTGATTGCCGGTGGAGGACGCATTGTTCCCCTTCTTCTTGTCTTTGCTATTGGCCAAACTAGGATGCTCGGACCAGCCGCTACTTGAGAGGGGGCTATAGCGGCGGGCATACATGCCAGCTATGATGCCAAAAACGGCCACAATGGGACCGGCGAATCGTAATACATTGTCGCCATACTGGACGATGGCCCAGTAAGCAGCGAGCAAGAGGAAGCTCTCCCAAGGGTCGCCGGTGGTCCAGGTCAGCAGACCAACAAGCTTGTTCAGAGGTAAGAGAAACGGATGGCTGTAGGCGAGAGCTCGTGTGATCTGGGGAGGCGTAGCCAAGAGCAAGGGCGACTTCTGGTGGACCAGAATGGTAGAAGTACGCTTAGCGGCGGCCGCGGCGGAGGAGAGGTTCGCGGTCGAAAAGGAGCATAGGTGGGAGGGGCGTACGAGGGCGAAGAGAAGTTGGGAGCCGAGGTGGAGCCGGAGCCGGAGACGGGGACGGGCGTGGCAGGGTTGGAGGGATCGGCGAGACTGTCGACGTCGAAGTCGGGGCGGGGCGTAGACCTGGGAGTCGACATGTGCGTCATCCAGGGGACGTCCTACGATGCGCAGCAAGAAGAGGTTGCATGTCAGCCTATTGAACGAGAGAGTGAGTGTAAACGGGTGGTGTTGTTTGCGAGCTATGATATGATATGGTGATGTGGGTGGATGGAGGTGTTGATTGTTGTGATGGTGATTTGTTTTGTAAAGTAGAATGGTGTGAGTAGCGATGACGATGTGTTGTTGTTGTGGTTGATGCAAAGGCGGCGCCCACTGACGTCGCCCACTGCTTGCTGCACGTACTGCACTGTAGGGGGGCTCGGTGGAGGTGTATAAGTGGCAGGGGTAGGTGATTGATTGATTGATTGATTGATTGATTGATTGATTGATTGATTGAAGAAGGATAGACAACGCAAGAAAAGAAACCACACAGAGCAAATGCGCGCATAACCCCGTCAAGGACACACTTACTAGAGCAGCCATTAAGAAGGCATCAAAGGCCGGATGGAGAGCGGAAAAGAAGAAGAAGCAGCAGTCAGGCGATTTGAAGACTGTTGCATAAGCAGGCACCGACGAAGCAGCATTCCAGGCAGCCTTTTTCTAGACCATGTGTAAGTGTCCACAGTGCCTGTTGTTGTCAACCACCCCTCTATATTTGTAGGTGCATATACATGAGGTATGGGGTATATGTAAGGATGAGGGATGTAGAGATAAAAGACTAGGGAACCAAACACGGTATCATTACGGCCGCCGTCATCCAAGATGCCTTGAGGATTAGCTAAGTCGTTTAAGGCTCTGCTACTGCTGGTGGTGGTGAGATAATAACACAAAATAGTATTACCGAATGATAATCAAAATGAAAGAACTTGGAAGAGAAAAATATAAGAGAAAAATAAAAGAAAAAGAGATGACAAAAGCCCTTCCCAAGGCAGCTAGGAGTGAGATGAAATAGAGATCACCAGTTCGAGGTGCTGACAGGAAGCAGCTGCAGTGTAAGTAAGTCCTAAAAAGGCGAAATGCGGGGGGGGAGGGATAGTGCGCCCCATATCGTCGGCTCGGTACTCACAGCGCAATGGCTGAGGCTTGGCATCTTCACATGCCATCATCTATCTCCTCTACTGTGTAAGGCTGATTGATATGTCCGCGTAGGTTATCAGCTAGCGCAAATGATACAAACATCCTCCTGGACATAGATCAGATGAAATTCATAGGATGCATACCGTAATAGAACTAGGCAAGAAGTCAGGCGAATACGGCGCATGGAGCCATACATCTGCTCAGTCTAGATACTTACTTCACCAAGTATACATCACAGAGGGGAGAAGAGGTTCCCGGTTCTCTAGTTCAAGTACCCATCTTGCTTCATACTGAACCCCAGGCTTAGCATTAACAAAATATGGTAAACTGTTGGCTTTTCCAAACGATCCGAACCCATAAACCTGCCATATCGCCTTAACTTTTTCCAACAGGACTCCAATACTCCAAGTCGATATGCATGCCCTTACCGAGAGGGCCCTTTCCCATGCAAGCCATTCAACAAAGAAACGCCTAGCTACCTAACGTAAATAAACATCCGTCCCATCTCGTATTCTCATCTGAGGATACACTCTCCTTTTTTTGCCACCAGCACTTAGCCAAAGACGATAAGCCGAAAGCCTATCAGGATTCATCTAACCCTGAGCATCTCTACTCATTTGAGTTCAGTACTCTTGAGAAGAGCGAGAGAAGGAACGACATCCCTCATCCACATAATGAACCTCCGCGCCTGTATCTTCCCTATATCCTTCTTGCTGCCCTGGCCTCGGTCAAACACCACTTTGACCGGCTCGTCATTGACGTCCTTGGGGACGAGCGTCAAGAGACTATTGCCCTTCGACTCAGGGATCTCCTCCTTCATAAAGCCTCGCAGCGTCGTCGGGTCGATGACAATGCTTAGAACGGCATCCACCGTTCCCACCCTCTTCTGATCCTCCTGGAACCAGAGCTCGAGACATAACCCATTGGCGGCCTTCCATGTGATGCGGCCCCGGCAGTAAAACGAGAGTTCGAACTGACAAGCGCCTGGGGTTTTACAGGCTATGAAAGGTGCTATGGCGGGGGCACAAGGTTTGGGCGCTAGCTGTAGCACTTCTGAACTGTCTGCCTCAGCCTCGGGAGGTTCCGTTTCCAGCCTGGCCTTCTTAGCGTCCTCTTGTCTGGGTGTGCCGATATCGATTTCGGCTGCTTCCTCAGATCTCGCCCGCTTCCGCCGCTCCTTGTTCTCGATAGCCTCTGGCGACACTAGCCTAGCGGGGCCACTCGCATAAGATGATGAGCTCCGTACAAGAGGCCCGAGGCTGCTCTCCGTAACAAACTTGGCATGCTTGGTTGGAGTATGGCGTGTGGGCCAGGCTGCTTCCTTTGGGGGAGAAGCAGTCCGGCTGGCTGTAGACACGGCATCTATGCTTGGCGTCGACGTAACACTGCCCAGGGTGTCGTCAATGCCGTCTTTTTCTACGACGCCTTTCGCATATATCTTTTGGAATCCCGGCTCCAGACTAGATCCAGCTTTCACTGAGGAGCTGGTCTCTGGGGTGGACGCTGTTTTGAGGTTCGTATCACCAGGTGGCTCGGCATTCGTATCTTTCGGTGTCTGTTCGTCTTTTCGGAAGTTATAGAATGCCCATGGTCTTCCGTTAGCTTCTGGTTGTGCCCATTCGGACTCGCCATCCAGCGTGCTATCCATATCTGACCCAAGGTAGTCCTCATCGCCTTCTATCTCACCAGCTATATCCCGCATGTCCTCTAGCATATTATCGGTGACATGAGAGGTCGAAGACTGCGTGAAGTCCTCGGTTTCCGAATCCTCACTATATTCGTCGGCATCCGTCAGAGGCGAAACTATCGGCGTTGGTACGATGACGTTTTTCGTTTCTGTAGGAGAGTTTTCAGTCATCAAGCCCTGTCTATTGAGAATGCCTGACGTACCTTGGTTATTGGTCTTTCGAGCTGTCTCAAATTCCTCCCACGAACTAAACCCCTCTCTCTTAGCAATATACCGCCGTGCAGCGTCGTCGAATTCTCTCTTGGCAAAATCGTCTGTCCGATATAGCGGAAACTTACTCAAATCCTTCGCAGAAACCCAGCCAACGTTTGACTGACGGTCACTAGACATAAGAAACACACTCGGGTTAGTTTCGTCTCTCCGAAAGTAAAGGGATGCACTTAGAACGTACAAGAACTTGACTGGAAATTTTCTTTGTTTAACCTTACGCCCACCATCCTCGTATCCCGAGGACCAGCCGGCGATAGCACCATGCGTCTTACTGTCCACGTTTTTGTAGATATAGCAGCTAGGTGGCGTAGATTGCTTCTTGTCGAGCAATCCAGTACCAGCGAGGTTAGTTTCAAGACCACCCTCTGCTTGGTCATCCCAACCAAGGATCATGACCGGATAATAGCATTTGTTTTGAGCCCAGAGACAATAATAAACATGAAAGGGCTTTGGGTTCGTAAGGACCTCTGGCGGCTTCGAGGGATTTTGTCCCGATCCCGGTGCGCGGGTCCCCTGGGGTACTTGATCATTCCCCGTCTTCTTGTTGAGATGATCCGGAACCAAGGGCTTGGGACTATATATTTGTTTTGGCTGGCTTTTTCTTTCATGCTCCTAAGATATTGTTAGTCACTGTACCTTAGATGACATATAGCGATGCTCAATTTACAGGGATAACAACACTCGCTGGCATATAGCCATTAGCGAAAGCCTCGTATACGACCTTATTATTTTGCATGGCCAACTCCTGGTTGCAGTCGATTACTCTGTAGCCAAAAAATTGAATTGCTAAAGCATGGGTCCTTCCTGCATATCCGTGCAAACGACCACTCAAATGCTTTGCAGCTCCGAGAAGGGGCTTTAGTTTGAAATGAAGTTGGTGTTTTTCACACTTGAGGATATACCATTGACCACTATCGGGCGGATACTCGACGATCTTATCTTTGCTATAAGAGAATTAAGATTTAGGCATTATATTCTGCGCTCGAGCAACCCTTATCCAACTAGGGGATTTCCAACATAGGGTTGTGGGGCCCGGCAGTGTAGAAGGATGGGGAAAGAAATATAACATACTGTTCAGCTTGGCCGTTTTTATAGATTTCGTGGAAGGTTATAGTTCTCGCAGCGCGAGTCTCCTTGCTAGTATTCAAATGTGTAGGAGCAGGTGTAGGTGTCGGTGTTACAGGCTCCCCCGCCTTTGTATTGTATGCCGGCCGCTTTACTTGAGATCGTAGGGCTTCTTGTAACGCTTTGCGATTCTTAGTCTTATATCGCAGGACATACTGTTGGCCTCCATCAGCAGCAAACTCACGTTGGACGGTAGCAGAAAAGCCCTTTTCGGGTAGTGCTGGTTGACTTGGCTCTCGGGGAGCCGCAGGTGGGCTAGCAGAGACACCCGGCGATTGAGGCTCTGATTCTTGAGCCGTCGCTGGTGCTTTTACCCTTTCTGGGATGTTCTTGGTTTCTCCGACAGTGGGGCTTCTCGTAATAGCCTCAGAGGTGGTGGCAGATGAAAGATCAGCCGGAGATAAGTTGCTACCTATGAGTTGTCTGTTCGCTAGAGCCTGCGTATATGCCTGGTTGTAACTGTCCTCTTCTTCGCGGTGGCTTTGCTTTACAACACTCATTAGTCTAGCGTAGTGCTCCTCGGTAGATCTTAGGATATAGTCGCGTTGTTCGTTTATTTTGCGAACCTGCTCGCGGAGCTCCGTGGGTTCAATCAGGCTGTTGTTACGTAGATTGTCCAACTTCGCTTTAGCATTATCTTTAGCATTCTGCTTTTGTTTCTCGGTCTCGGCCTCAATACTAGCCACCTCTTCATTGTGCTGGTCTTCCATGAGCATGAAGCGGACACTCCACCGGCTATTGAAGCTTTTGAGCTGCAGAGAATCCATGATGTTCTCACGATGTGACACCCTGGTTCCCGGCCCGGGTGGAGATAATTATCAGCAGCGGTACGGAGATGGGCCCGCTTCCGTTGGTAGTTAAGAATGGTGGAACAGCTACGCCCCCGTGTGACGAGTGCAGCAATCGTTCTCCCGGATATTTAGAGAGGTGGTAAAGTGCAAGCAGACGCCGAGAGGGCAAGAGGAGAGAAGACAAGAGATTTGGGAGAGGACAATAAACGTATGTAGGTAGTCAAGGTAACAAATGTGTGGGTGCTGGGCTGTTGGTCCTAGAGATGAGCGGGTAAGTCTAGGTAGGTAGGTAAGTACTTCCGTAGGTAGGTGTGTGTGAGAGGTAGGCAGGTGCTAAGTAGGAGGAGGAGGAGTAAAAAGCACCTGGGCAGGTAGGTAGGTATGGGGTCTATAGATAGGGTCGAAAGGCAAGAGGCAGCAACCTGGAAGTAGTGAATAGGTGGAACAACTTGAAGGAAACACGCCCCTCCCACCGTTCTTTCCATTATGCTAGGAATTGCTGAAATCGTGTTAATGCTGAAATAAGAACGTACCTGGGAAGGTACACAATATGATACGCTACACCTAGGTAGGTGCTAGGGAACACTGCATCAGTGTCTGCACCCGCTAATGCCTATCTAATAGGTATAGGGAAATCAATGTAAGAAGGCACCTAGGCAATACTGGACAGGACCAGGTGGTAGGTAACATACAGGTAGAGACTGCTTGATGACTAACCCGTTTGACGCCACATCGATGGAAGAGTGCAAGCTTGGGCCGGGGGTAAGCGTTTGTGCGATGAGCTTCAAAGGATGCGAAGAATGACCGCCCATTGAATACAATCCCAGGTCGCAAGATTAGCCTTCGCAAATGATTAGCAAGGGTTATATTCGCAATAAGACTTAAAAGACTGAGGAATGTTTTCGAAATCCTAGTCTAAGCGTTTACAAAAGTTGCGAGCGAGCAATCGACACCACCACCACCACTACCAAGAAATAATTATCAAATACGTGCAGGGGTACATGGTTATCTTTGGCCCGCTGATTGGTGACAGAAATGATGGAGACGGCTTGCCAGAGTTGTATGTCACACCGGCCACAGCTGGTAAGTTCCGCCAATATGTCTTTGATATATACCTACCTAGGTAACATCAGACGGCTGATTCACGTACGTAAATAGAATGCTATCCCTATATTGAGCGACTTTGCCAAGGTAGACACTAGGACGAAGTCTAAGGAAAAGTATCGTGCGAGAAAAGCCTATATCGACCTGCTCTTCTCTTATTTTCTGCTTGGCTAAACGTGCTGTTATGATCATGACTAAATTCAAACGAGATGAAAGCTGTTACTGGCTAATGATTGGCACCAGGTAGGTAAGCAAGTCGATCCGCATTAGGCATTGGAGCGACCAGGGTCTACCTCAGTATATGCATTGTACCAACGCCAAAGGGGGGACGCAGGCTGTCTGCCCTGTAACCTTAATTTTTCGTGGGGATCCGACAAATTGGAACCAGACTAAAGAGCATCTTTGCCTACTCCGAAATAGGATAACGGGATGAAATGTTCAAATACGATTTCTTGACCTGCTTAGATTCGGTCTAATGAACAAATCTACTAATTAATTCTGCGATATATTTCCACATCCTTAGTAGGTAATATCATGTGTACTTGTGCAGTACGTACATTCAAGGTTTTATTGTGGACAATACGACTCAATTGTCATGGGTAATATGCACGTTGTGTGGCTTGCAGCTAACTGCCAACACGATATCTAAAAGGGGGAAGATGTGCTTAAATGAAAATGCAATAAGCTGCCTGGGTTAACATGTTCTGCAAAGGTAGATAAATATTTAAATAAAATAGAAATGCGATTAGGCAGACAAAGGGTATTTTCGCTTTATGGTACTAGTTTAAATTCTTCTCACCGCTGTTTAAACAGCCTGATTTCCATCCAAGCACAATGTACGGATAAAGAGTATAAGCCTGTTTTTAAAGCTTTTAGTTAAAATCTAAGTCATGTCTCATTTGTTGTTAGTTGACCGTGCATATGACCCCTGTATGCTGATATCCCGTGGTCTGATTTTATTTTGTTCCGGGATATGATATGTCACGCCTCCACATGGATTACGGTAGCAGTTCATTTTCCGCACCCCTGAATCAGCTCACCGAATACACAATAACCTAACAGTTCTTTCTCAAAAGGCCATTGGAAAGTACACCTCCTTCTGTCTGAGATAGAGCATACCAAAATCTTCCTAAGATCCTTCAGCATCTATCATAGTCATGTCCTATCACCCAGGGTAACCATGTACGTACTCCTACCCACCGCCTTGCCATTTCTAGCTCAATTGTGGTAGATCATCCTACAGAGGCTTTTGCCTGATACTGAAAACCGTGTTCGTAAAGATGAAACAAGCTCTACCGATTGACGATATCAGCCACGGAGATCATGGCAGCTACTTTTATATGCAGTCTGATGATCACAAGTGTTCCACCAAGGCTGGACAGCGTGAAGGCGCAAAAGAATAACGGTCGTGCCTCGCTCAAATCGACGAGGAAAAGTCCGTAGCGGCAACAGAAAATTCCAGCCATCTCTTAACCATTACGAGCCTACCCATTTACTGCGATACGTATTACCTATTATACGTATTCATGAGTTGACTATAGGTTATCGGTAATAGAAGACAAAACTAAAAGCCACACCAGCCGTCACCACCCCCATTACCATAATCGCTTATCGCTCGGGTCGAGCAGTCCATATTTGGTTAATTGCCTACTCAACGCGCCCGCAAAGTATAGCGCGAACGCAGCCTTCTTAACTATACCGATATATGAAGACAACCACGGTCGAGGTCTTTTTCCTAAAGCGCTATATTGTATACCCACAACATTCCAGTATAATTCCGCCGTGGTGTTCCTTGATCTAGCCTCCGGCACATACTGGTACATGAGGCTATGCAGCCACCCCGACGATCGTACTCTAGGATGATGCGTCTAGGCGTTACACGCCGCGTCCCTCCCATTTTGTTACCTGCAGCGACCCAGCTACATACGCCGCGATCTGTCTTCGATTTATCGAACTCCTACGCCGGTAAATATACCAATCTCGACCGCGGTCGGAATGATCCCTACCTGAGTCAGTGTACCCAAGACAATTAACGTAATGGAGATGCTGTAGCACGCGCTTTGCATCAGGTAGGGTGTGAATACACCTTTACGTAAACCGAACTGTGGCTTGTTGGCACTTTCACTCGTATATACATATATATACACCTAGTTCTGTACGTAAATATCATACATATAGCATTGCACATACAGCTCTTCGTGTCTTGCAATAGTAACACCAAGCGCCTAATGTCTCTTATAAAAAAAGTTAAAAGTAATATATCTGTCCATCAATAAACATACCTTGACCCCATCAGTTACTTAGGTTCCTCATGTGTTATCTGGGGACATTCATGTTCACCACCATACGGAGGTTGATGTTGCCTTCCAGCTCGCCTATGCAGCCTATAAACAAGGAGACTAGAGTAGTAGCCACAACAGCACGGCACCATGACGGGCTGCAGCATGGATAGGTCTCGGTAAACAAAACATGCATAGACCCCGGGCTTGAAAAGTTGTGATACATCATCGGGAACCTAAAAATGCATCGGTGCAACTGAGTTCTGCGTTGCCACCCATGTATTTACCCCCGTCTCTCTAGAAACAAGTAGGACAGAGTTTGTTTACAATAGCAGCGCGTCGCGGGTGAGGCTGAACTGTTACACTCCCAGTGCCACAGTGGCCATGATATACAAAGATACCTTTGGAAGACGAGCATTATATGTGAACATCTTTGCTTGATACGAAAACGATTGTCATTCTATTCAAAGCACTTCGTCAGAGCCTAAAGACCGATTAGCAAGATCCAAGTGTTTAACTGTTCCCATACCACTTTCTATTATCTTATCACCTAGGATAGTTACATAGGAGCGACCTTCTGCAAACCACAGTTACTTGAATGAGTCGTGGTAGCAGCGGTAGTCTTATTTTGTCCCACGAAAAACGTAATACCCCCTTGTCTAAACCAGAGGCAAAGTTTTCGGATTCGAATAAGCATGGTTCAATTCACGGACATAAAATGCTAGCTCCACAAGTCACTTCACTCCTCACTATTGTCAAAAAGACGAGGGTCTAGAATTGGTTCAGCGAGTGTATACGTGGGCATCAGCCATATGTCACTCAGTCGCTACGTGATTAGGTACACACGGCCGATAACACCCAGTCCAGGTATAGATGACCCATTGCGAGACACCGCGGGTAAGAGTGCGTGTAATTAGTTCCCCCAAAAATCCGTCCTGAGATTTCCTTCGCACCAATACCACGTGTAACGTGGTTGCCTAATACTCCCGCATCCCGCGATGGTGTCCTATTATCTGTCTCAAAATCACAGAACATAAAATGATTTTCTCCGGGCAAACGCTCTATTCCAAGAGTCCAGACTCTGATACTACCATATTTTTCCTGAGTCAATCCCAAGCATTTATAGTCCCAGCCACCAGCATACATACATACATACATACAGCCTTGTTGCCTATACCGCCAATCTGCACAGTAATTAGCTAACGATCTCTCCCACCATGATAGGTATTTCGTTTCCTTCTCTCTAGACGTGAATAGCATGTCTCAGCCACCAATTTGGCCCAGCCCTGTCCTTACAACAACCATATACCACATCATTATAACTATGATCAAGCGACCCACCTCGCTTTCTGTACTATTCCAAGACATTTGCTCATTTCTCACGAGATATGGCAAGAAACATACCTTCTAAATCGTAGAAATCATGAAACCACTGGCGACGGTGCTAAGCCGCCGTCCAAGTTCCCTCGCCGGCTTTGAAGTGTCTGTTGATGAGAAGCGCGTAGCCTAACCTCCCCAGTATTAATCCATCTCGATGCACGAGACACCTCATATGACTCTATTAGGCAGGTGAAACGACTGTCGGCTTCCCGCATAAGAATAACTACCGGTATTCATACAAGCGTCCGATGTCGTATAGCCTAATCAGATGAATACGTGAAAACCACGCCTTGCATCTGTTGTCACAGTTGAGTAGATCCGGGTCGGTTCAACCCTGCCCCGTGAGATCCTTTATACCTAGGTAGATAAGGGTTCTCTTAAGATAATCATGTGTATGACAACTGAACGCTCCAGATCATTAGAATACATTTTAACTGATCGTCATTGCTACTTACCCTGGTCTAACTTCCTATCAGGCTCCTCCGCACCTCCGTGAGATCTATTCGCTGGTCTCCCCTTGGTGTCCTAAAGACAGGCGCTTATCCGTCCAGACCGCCATCAAGCAAGAAAAAAGAATCTATACCTATTTATCACGGGAACATTGTATACTATAGTAACAAGAATATAGCGAACACGCAGATAGATAAATGGGTGCATTACGCGGATGGCTATGAACTAATTACCGTGTAGCCCGGATGAGCCACTATTACTCCTCCGTAATATCCAAGGAAAAAGTGAAAACCTACTGAATAGCTATGAGAACATCGGACCATCAAGACAATAACAATATTACTTACCAAATATTTTAATAATGCTGATGGCAACATATACCCTACCTGCATTTTGTTTTCCCAGATACCTAAGTGAGTAAGTAGATAAATACCTAGGTACCTAGGTACTTAACTACCTTACGTTATGATATATACAGTTTGGTCTCGACTGATTTCCCAGGAAGTCACTCGAAATAAACCACCGCTACTACCCCAGCTACATGGGTGGCTTAGGACTACATGCGAAGCGCGCTGGTAAAATTTGAAAATTAGTGAAAAATAAAGAGTTATAATATTAAAACTGGATAAGGGAATTTATTACAGATTCGTATATATTTTATTAGTTAATTATATAAAACAACTTTTTAATAAGTGGTAACATCCTTATTTATATATACTAGAGCCCTTGCCCACCTAGCCGGCCACCCGGCCTAGTCGGCCACCTTTTACACTAAAACTCACTATCTTGTAATAATTATAATAAATTAACAAAAATAGCTATAAAAGTCTAGTTTAAAGTTTTATATAAAAGATAATATAGATTTTTTATATTTAATAAAATTATTTATTTTACCTCTTATATAAGGTGAGGTACCTAGGTTTAAAGAAATTATATATAAAATATAGCTATTGTGACGTTAGCGTTGGCTGCGTACAATACCCCTTTGCTGCGCTGCTTAGGTAACGCGCGAAAGTAGTAGGTTAGGCGGTGTATATATGTAGAATTCTCTTACTAAGGGAGAATTCTGCGTACGAAGGCCTCTCCTACTTAGAGTTAGGAGATAGATCGAATACACAGCTGTTTTATCTCATCCCATTTGTTATGTTACGATATCGTACCCCCTAGCCACCT
>NPFG01000766.1:0-13306 GCA_002288965.1 Xylaria sp. MSU_SB201401
ATATATATATAAATATATATAAAATATAAAACACTAAAAATAAGCTATAAATAGTATAAACACATATTTGCTTTAGCAAGCTATAAACTAATAGATAAGAAAAAAAAAAGTAGAAGCCCGACCTTATAAATATGCTAAAATTACTTAGACTAAGACAAAAGGTCTTAAACGCCCTTAGCTTAAAAGATTAGAATATAGCAACCATAAGCCCTAGAATATTAAGCTTATAGGGGCACAAGTTAGCATCTTATCTTTTTTATATAATTAGAGATCATACTGAAGTAAATAGACAAATAGAGCCTGCCATATCCCAAAACCCCTAGGGAGGTCAGAGATGCGGCGACAGCGCCCCTCACAACGTTAAACTAATTAATCAATCAATCAATAGGTCTTAATCTAGCCTGGATTCTGCGAAATCCCGGGAATTTCGAGTACATCAAGTTTGTACCAGTGGGCCTGGCATCGAGTAGAACAATTGATTGATTAAATTGGTGATTGGTATTTCTCAATGTTACATGTGCTGCAAGCGATGAACGCCTTGTACGCTGACTTGTGTGCATAATTCGGGTTCCACCATGGGTGTGAACCCCTACACGACATCTACTGGAACTCAAGCTCGTGAGCCCTTGGGTATAGAGACACATTGATAGACCCCAAAGGTTAGGGACGGTTTCAAAATCATATAGAGATTCAAGTCAGCACTCAACGCCGCAAGGGACCTTGGCACCACAAGGGATTGTTGTGATCCGAGACAATCCCAAGCCCTGATCGCAGTACTTATTATATTCCTACCCTGCCTACATCCAATAATCAAAGTTCTCAAGCTGAAATTTTTGGCCTATTAATCTTGTTATGGTAGTACATCCAGCCAATTTCCTGTATATGGCATTGATCGAGGGCCGTTGTTTACAAGACTAGCTAGGAACCCTTTTTTACGTCGATCAAGTCCTTGAATTATGGCCCTAATTTACATTATCAGTTGAAAAATTCTTAGACACAAGGTTGAACACTAACTAAAAGCCCGTGATGAAGTTGTGCCTAACGAGTGGCAACTTCCCTGAAATGATCTCTGAGGTGTTAGCTTTGTTGTGTAAAATGAAGTTGGAAAGTTTAGGTAGAATCTGCAACTATAGAAGTCAATAGAGTAATTCCTCACAAGGTTACAGTCTAACTTCCGATTTTACATGGAAGATTGAATGAAATAATCACTATTTTATAAGGCAAGAAAACTAGGGATGCTGGCGGTCGAAAGGAAAACAATATATATTCCGCGATAACCCTTTGAGTTGTTTTGTTCAAGGCGTCGCCTATTTTATATAAATATCGAAAGATATCTCCCAACTTCTGCCAATCTCTTACTGACTATCTACCCTTCGCCTCCTCTTATGCCTATACTCTTGCGCCACTTCCTTATGTCACCCTGCGCTTTATTTTAATCGGACAAAGGTTCTTGTCAATGAAAAGGAATCCCCAGGCTAGACGCCTATTAAGCTTAACCTTGGCCCTTTCTTGCGATAGATGTTAAAGTAATACCAAAGACCGAGAGTCAGTAGCGTGAACGACACAGTAATGACCACATATATCCATATATATTTAGACACCGCCAGCTGCCCAGTATCGCTAGACCAGTCAAAGAAAATCATGGAGAAAAATCCCTACAATCGGTCATGTTAGTCTTGTGATTAATTGTTACAGGACACCTCGTCGTTGTAAAAACATAGATGCATCAGACTAGGCAGGCAGCTTGAGGCTGGAAAAAATAACTTATTGTCTTACCGCAAAGAACGTCCCAGGAAGGAATATCATCGTCACTACAGCGATTGAGCGCATATGTTTGGAATCCCTGCTTGTTGCTTTAGCAATCTCTAAATTTGTTTCGCCCTGTGCCTGTATTATGGATTTCGTTAGCTAAAGCCATGAAGGGTAAAGCGAGTTCTTACCCATTGTGTCGCCATGGCCATGCCCTCAATTCTCAGAGAGCAGTCGCGGATCATATCGTCGTATTCTTCAATAATGGCCAAAGTTCGAGATTTGATCTTGTGTCCCATAGTGAGACATTCGTCGCTGAATTGCTCATGACACAGTGTTGACTGTCTGGATACAGACTGTGGGATGTCTATCGACTCATTCTCATTAAGCGTCAGTGGATGGTCCTTATCTGGAAAGGAAGCAGAGATAGGAGTCGCTGAGTTACTCGACCACTCATATCCTGATGACCGCAAGTTATGAAGTTTATCCGCATGAAATGCAAGGTTTTCCAGTTGCTTTCGCCAGCTGAAGAGACAGTTTCGCGTATACGAGATATTGAGCCACGCCGAACGCTTGTCTCTATGTGATTTCTCCCTCTGCGAACTCGTCATGTCCTCTTCAACATCTAGTCCTATTTCAAGGTCGAAGATTCTTGCCTCGACTTCGTCAACAATATCATCTACTACCTGTATATGCCGCCTTCTCTCAATTTCAACGACGATTCCTGGGAGAAGCAAAGAATGGGCTGCATCTGCCCCTGCAAGTTTAAGTCGACTTATCATTTCCCTTTCAACCGTTGAGTCACATCCAAACACAATGGCAAACTTTAGATTGCAATGAGGAAAGTATGTGACAGTCAAGGCAAGATCCCTAGCCCAGGCATTGGACGTCCGCATGTTGAAGACTTACAAAACATGTTAGTCGTTTTCATCTATGGGATATTTGAAAGCGAAACTTACCGGAGACTTCATATTTTGAACCATCTTCATCTTTTATGGCTGTTCTTATATGCGAGAAAACCGGCATGTCTGCGCGACTAATAACTCTGGATATGGAGCTGTGTGTATAAAATTTCCGAGTGATCATTTCGAACGTACTTCGGCTGAATGGCACAGTCCTGAGGCCGTGGCGGGCTATTGGGGGATGGTTGTCTTCCTTTTCGCCGTTCTGAGTGTCCATACTTATTCCCAATTCATCTACGCCCTGTATAGAGTCTGATGACGAAGGGAGATTACCCTCCATACCTATCAGCCAGCTCTTTTGACTTGTATGCTCAGCTTTATTCGTACTTGACAGGTCGGGATGGCTTGAGAACCTCGAAGCACAATAGGTAAGCGGTTATACGATTCCTCTTTTATCATTCGAGTATAGCACCTACAGGACAACAAGACCAGGTTCTGACTTTTTGGGAGACGGACGATTCTATGATTCGAGTCAATGAAAGCTATCGGTGACAAAACGGTTCGAAGGATGGGTACCTGCAGCACCCATTCCACCCATTCTGCATGAGTTGTTATTGGCCATTCGTCGCCTCTAGAATAAGATGACGTTAGAAGAAGCCTGAATTAAGTCTGAGTATGGAGGACAATTCACCTGTCGTCCTTGATGAGCAGCACAGTCGCTGATCTGGGTTCATATTTGTAAACTCGATCCAGGTCCCCGCCATGAAGCCCTGGTCCGTCACGTACAAAGTCCATGTCCGTTGACAGAATTTGTCTTGCAGTGTATCAAAAGATAAGTAGTGGGAACAATTGACTATATTCGGCCCTGTTATGTCTAAAGATGGGATGTGAACTAAAGGAAACCAGAAAGACCGTACATTTTGGCCGGGTTAATATATAGCCGAAGGAAAAGGAGGGCTGTGCTCGCGAATATGCACGGCCTGTGGGCTGGTGGGTGGCTAATACACATTATAGGCGAGAATCCGGAAATAAGTGAGCGAATCCGCCACATGTGACAGGGTTTTAGGCTTATTAAGGGAAGAAGAAATCTTACCGTGAGAAACTTGCAGTACTATGTATTCTGTCCTTCTACTTATACAAAAAAAGCCTAGTGATTAAGAGTCCTCAACAACATGGCGATTTTATACATTCGAGCCACGTATGCTGAGGAGAAAAATCTGAAGAGATTCCTACTAGAAGTATTCGGGTGGGGGAATTACGGAATAGAAGTAAGCCGATTCTATCTAGGACCCCGAGGGGCAACTGACACCTCTCTTGGCTACAGTGGACACGAGGACGATGGCAGTGCACAACCCCTCGAGTGCTGACCTCAGTACGCAACCGACGATTTTCATCACGCCCAAAACTAAGAGAATAACAGTATAACCAAGCTAAGACAGTTTAGGATGAGATTATTCGAATGAAGGCGTCAGCCAAACTGACGCATTATGAGCAATTTTGAACAATTTCGCTGCCTCTGATAGACAGCCATGAATCCATATGCAGGTTGGGGTGAGGGGAACAGTACATACTACTTTTTTCGTTGCTGCTTAAAGGCCACCACCCTTGTAACGTCAAATACATCTACTTTGGTAGAAACCGATCCATGATATGTGGAATTACTGTGAAAGCCTGTATATCTACGTAATCTGGGTACTTCATGGGGCTCGTCCTAGAGTCTCCAACAAGACGCTGAAGAGTGTAAGGCGTGGAGAGGGTGCGCGGTAAGGTTGGGGCGCGAACCATCAGCTGTCAGCGCCCCGTTGGACCACGACCCGGGCTGCATTTTGCTTGGGCCACGATAACGAAAAGGCCCCTCTTTATCGACGCCCCTGTAACGTATATAGGCACTTTCAATTATGCCTCACGTAGAAAAAGCCTAACATTTTATTTACGTCGTGCGACTCTGCCTAATGACTTAGGCACCACACCTAAAGACTGAGCCTTGTACGTGGCACCGGATCTGAAAGCCGCAAAAGCCTAACTAACACCTGCGTGAATAGTCCATGTGTAGCCCGATCGAAGTAAATTACATCTGTAGCAAAGTGACTGGACGGTATACTAGAAGACATGGCCATTTTTTTGACACGTATACGGCGAAATTATCTCCTATTGGTATAGGTGTAAGCGGAGAAGTTAGAGGACATAACAAGAAGATTGGTCACGAAAAGAGTAGAACACAAGTGTATTTAGTGAGTCTGGCCGAAGACCATAACAGCGGCGATTATAAGAAAACAAGCCCTCCAGCGTCCTGTCATCGTACTAAAGAGTAGCAAATGCATCGCAGTCAGTATGCCCACCTGACCCCAAAATTCAATGGGGATTTTCTCTTTACTTCATACAATGAGAGCACGGCATGGCAACAGAAAAGAAATACTGAGCTGGCTGGCTCCGCCAACGCGTCCTCCGCTCGCCGTGGTTTCAACCACACTTCCACATACTCGAGGAAAATTGGATGAGTACCTAGAGAAGAGGCTACCTACATAAAGTCCGAGGCGATTCAAACACCACAATACCTCCGATTGTTCTCACAGTTGCTGTTTATGCTATCGAATTCTTTTTGCAGATTTTTGATGTCAGCTCGCTTGCTCGGATCAACAACTATCATATGCTTCTGTACGATGTTGACGACGTCATCCGAAAACTGTGACCGATTCTGGTGCCGTCGGATCGTGTCCATCCACTGAGTAGTATCATTAGCGGACAGGTCAATGCCAGAGGAGAGAAGGGAGTGTTCCTTACATCCAAAACCGATTGCTTGACCTCTGCAGGCGGGGTTGCATGTGCTGAGAGTATGAAAAAGGTAGGTATGCGAGCGCCGTAAATTGGATCTAGTACACTACTACGGTCTTCTTTGAACTGCTCTCGATCTTTATTTCCGCCAAGAAAAAAAACTAACATCTCGAGAAATATGCAACCTAGTGTCCAGATGTCTATAGCGCGCGACACAAACGCGTCCTCCTCTGGTAAGACGTCTTTGATATCGAACTCGGGAGCACGATACTCCGGAGTGTTGGCCCATCGTGAGGCCGGGTCCTTAGACCGACTATATGTACGGTGGGCGACAGTGAAGCCCATGTCGGAAAGGACTAAGATTCCCTTGCGGTCATCAGTATACAAATCGAACCAGAGAATGTTATCCGGTTTCAAATCGCCATGCCGTGCGTATTGGTGCTCTAGGTGAGGAGGCCAGTGAAGGACACTCACTGCGCCTACTAAGCCTAACAATTGCTTAGAGAACCAGCGAACGCTCTCCAGCTCTCGGGGCTGTGTCTGCTGTGTACGCCAGTAGTGACACAAGTCACCTACCGCCCAGGGAAATAGAAAGTGCCTCTTATCGATATGCGTGAATGTCTTTAGAAGGGTCACCAAGTGCCTGGACTTGTTGCCGTTGAAATCTTTCAGATGTTTCATCTCTCTTTGATATAATATCTCCAAATCCTCGTCTTCTTGATCCTCGAGAATCTTCAATGCAAATGCCTGCTTGGAACCAGAAGGTAATCCGATCTACCTCACTCTGTTAGTTAGATGTCACCTTTCAAGTGTGCAAGGTCGCAAAAGGACAAACCTCCTCCAGAACGTCATGAAAGCCGTGATATTTCTTGTCGATATAGACTAGTTTGACTGAGCTGTAGCCACCGGAGCGATTTCCCGCACCTTTGGACACGACCTTTCCCGATTCGCACCATGGCAGCACCGTTTCCTGTCGGAAATCTTCGTGCTCCACAGTGAAGTTCGGCCCCATTTTCAAATGGGGTACATCGAGATACCATTGCTTGCGTAAAATTTCCTTCTTTGACTCTACATCCCAGTCCGAGAAGCAGTCAAGTCGAGCTGCTTGGCATTCGAGTTGAATATTGCTAGCGTATCTTTTGTCATCAGACACTAGGGGCAGCGTAGCATCTGCGACTCCCTCTCTTCGAAAGTGAAGGATGTGGTGTCCCTTTCTTAGAAGAATAAGCATCGCTAGGACTCTGATGTGGTTTTTATGGACATCCTTGTATAAGTTGTTCAGATCGATCTTTTCACGTTTCCAATAGCGCTGTTTGTACTGGCGGAAAAGGGGCATAACCACGTTGCTATTGAGGATCTCTTTCAGAAGCTCGGGTTGAGAAATCTGCATGCTCGAGTCGTCCATGCACATTATCATTTCCTCCCGTAATGCCCTATCGGCTTCGTCTTCCACGCTCTGAAGATTCTGTTTTCTCTTCTTACGGGCTGTGCTGGATAGAAACCACATGGTCGCTATTGGTTCAATTAGTGACGAGGTTGTTGTCTAAATGTAGTGTCATCAGTGTATTTTAGATTGTACGGGAAGTCAGTTCAATGTCAACAGAATGTATGGCTGTGGTGAGGGAACCGACTAAATTTACGAAAACAGATCCATTTCTAATATATCCACAAAGTGCAAGAAAGTAGTGAAATCAACAAGATAACGTAGGGGCAACCATTCTCACATAAGCACAGCCTCGCCGAATTCTTTTTACATTTGACTGCCTGGTATGAGGAATGCACCGTTTGGGTATGTCCGTAAGATTGAAATTAGGCGGATCGCAGGGCAGAATAAATGCCGGTGAACGAAGGTCGCAGCTCATAGGTACAGCCACCTGCATGTTGGGTAGTAATGTCACGCAGTCAGCATATGTCGCAGCTCTTCATAAGTTGCCTTTTGTAGAAGCGGGACGCTGAGGGCAGCGGCATTTATTGAAAAATGAGGCGAAGATAACCGGGGTTGGGGTTGGTTGGGGTGTTGTTCTCTCCATAGAGTTCTATGGAAGTGCACAAGCTACTTTTCTGGGTCGTGAAAAGGGGTATGAATGTGCATATTGGGAAGAAATTGAAGGACGCCGGAAGGTGACTATTGGCACCAGCTCTGATATTGATTTATCTACGTAGACATGTATAAAGAATAAATAAAATTATGCGCTACGAAACCTAACAAGCCCTCATATAGTCGTTCGTTATCTTCGAAAAAAGGTCGACCGTTTCAGGGTTACTACCTCCTTAACTCGACTGAAACTGAAGCAGGTCTCGCTCACACTGTATGTTTCATTCTGGGTTGCTTCGTCATTTATGCGCGATAATGCCTGACCACTATGCCGGTAAAATGAGCTTGGTTTGGTCTCCCGTACTGGGTTAGGAAGTTTAGCCTTTGAACCTCGTTGTAATGTCGAAGGTAACATAGCGACAATATCTGCTGAGGTGTTGTGATCATTGTCTTCCTCTGTGTTGCTGAACTTTAATGTCGAAGCTGTGTCCGCACTGGTCTGGCCGCTAGCAACCTGAGACGGAGTGGTAGGTGTGTCGACTTCTCTTACAGTAGATATCGACCTATCTCTCTCGCGTTGTCGTGTTTCCAAGGCTAACTTAGCCGATCCCACAAATGAAGTGCCGTCTGTTAAATCTAGGAAGTTTGGGGGTACGAGATGAGCTGCGCTGATATCATTTTCGACTGAGAGTGCCTGAAGAGAGGTATTTAGGTTGATCGAGCTCCGGGGCAGGTGAGGCGATGTGAGCTCAGACAGCTCTGTGTCTTGTCGAACTCTCAGAGGCGTTATGCGCTCGAGGCAGTACTTGCTGTCTCTGTGACATTTTTGGCGTATAGAACTGGCAAAATGGATTAGTTCTCGAGGTTCGCAGCGATTCGCGGGCTTCATTCGAAGCAGATGCCTATCCACAAAATCAATGAGCTCCAACAAGAACTCTGTACACCCCGGTAAATTTCGTAACATATCGAAATGCTAGGCACGATATTAGCTTAGTAATTTCCTGTGCTAATCTCATGTGTCTCTTACATCGCGTACAGACATTTTCTCGGTTGCGCGACCCTCTTGATTATAGTCAGGATGACTAGGCAAGCTGTAAAAGGTGTCCTCTTGGATGTGAGGTACCGTCTCCTCTAACCGTTCTGTCCTGAAGGTGGCGACCGCGTCACCTCCAAGGAGATACCAAGTGGCCAACTCAATCCAGACGCATCCCAGAGACCACATATCGTACTTCTGTGATACACGGCCGATGATGTCGTACTCAGGTGCTCGATAAGTCTTGGAGAACCCTGCTGGCATGAATTTGCTGCGGCTGTCCAATCCATGGAAGCTGGTGAGCCCAAAATCGGCTATTTTGAATGCTCCCAATGTTCCCACTGAACGCTCTCCATTATTCGTGCCGTTCTCTTTAAACCACAGTATGTTTTCTGGTTTCAAATCTCCATGTGCACCATAGATTTTGCGTGCATCTCTAGACCCAAAGCTGTACATATCTTTTGCGGTTGGATTAAGCTCACATATATGAATCGATGCTAGAGCGTCGGACAACCCCCAAAGTTGGTATGCAAGCCATTTCGAGAGCTTGGGGTCTCTTGGAGGAAAGTCTGCTTTAGGATACGATTTAAAGAAATCATCCAGGTTTCCCCCGTCGGCCCATGGGAAAAGGAGATAATATTCTGGGCCGATTTGGTATGTAGCAAGCAGTGGGATTATGTGATGGTGGTCTATCCTAAGGCGCTTTAGTGTGCGCACTTCTTTGTTGAATTGCTCCTCGGTACCATTATTGAGTTTTTTGAGTGCTAGCCAAGATTCGGATTCCTGAACAAGTTAGCATAGAAAGCTGTCTGGATTAACTTGGTACGCACGATTGACTCTTTGCTTCGGTGGGCTGGATGGATTTTGATCTTAGAAACCCTCCCAAACCCTCCATGGCGGTCCGTGTGTGGATCGCTCATGTCCGTTATTGGGAGGACTGTGTATGGGTCAAGGCGATAATGATTGATCTTTGCACCTTCACCAGTTCGCATCTCAAAATATGGACTTGATAACTGCCATTGGCACCTGAAGAAAATATCTTGCTGGTAAGGAAGCCAAGTTCCAGAGAAAGAAACGGGATGAGGTGCCTCCCCTGTCCTTTTCCTCACCAGCCGAGGAAACCCTGGATGTGATGATCCATCTAGCTCCAGGGGAAGATCCCAATCATAGATACCATCCTTGACGACGTCCACAATGGCTCGGGTCTGTTTAATCAAGACCAATATCGCAAAAATACGTCGTCGGCTGGTCAACGTTATCTTTCCGTCCTGAGGTGATCTTCCTTCATGTTTTCCGCATATCTGATGGTAATAGTATTCCACAGGATATATGCTCGATTTCTCAAGTTCCCAGCGAGCCCCAGTGTTGATAATGCGATCCAAGTCACCCACTGGAATAAATGCTTGTTGTCTCGAATCATGACCTGCGGAATTGACCATAGCATTTCGAAGACTTGCGTCTAGATTTCGTGGGTCATCCAATACTAGGTTGATTGCTGCTCTACCATGATCCAATTTACGTTCATTATCGATTGAGGTTCGGGCTAACTGTTTTGCATCGCCACCATCCTCTATAACGCTAGTCTCACAGGTGGCAAGAGATAATGGATTTCTCCCAGGGCTTATATCTGCCAACGTGAGCTCATTTGTCTTGTGCCATGGGAGTATTACCGTTTCCTCCACCTGTTGTTCCATCATACCCAGTCCTAAGGAAATTTGAAGAACCAATAAACCAGGTTGTGAGGCGGATTAGGGAGGAAAAAGAGGCAGTGGCCCTATTGCTTGGAGCCTTAACAATCACATCACAGTTATGTAGGGCGCCGGTGTTCGAGATATCACAATACATTTGTTAATGTGGTGATATCGTGTTACATTTGTTTATATAAGTGGCGACAAATAGAAAAATAGGGGGCCACAAGTGGAATTTTGCACAGGGATGACATGCATTCGATGAGGCTTGTAAATATTGGCTCAATTGGCTGCCACTGCTCCGCCAGCATGGGCCAGAGTCGCAGCAAGTACGCGACCTAGTGTTCGGAGTTGCCTTAAATCGGTAACTAAACTCATATGCCTTGCCTGCGCCATGGTGCAGCTATGCAGTTGCAGTAGGCGAGAAGGTGGTTCGGTACATAGCCATGTGGCACATAGCAGTGCAGGAATTCGCTGGAGAAGTGCAGGAAACTCCCAGCACGAAAATGCGAGTTTCGGTGAACGAGGATGTATTTGCCGGGATTTGCTCGCTTAGAGGTAGGCTCTCATGGAAGGGAATTTAACGCAGCCAATCAGCCTCCCACATGCATTCGGAAGAATTCGGCCTTTCCGAGCCTTACCGAACGAAGATGAACTCACCAGGTATGACTTATGAATACTTGTTACGATTGTCACGGCCTCAATTGCAGATGAGGCTAGAGCCCTCAGAAGGTTTGATGTGTTGCAGTTCTGTCCCGAAACAGTAGTTTATCCAACATCAACGAATTGCTTACCCTCCATTACTTATATTCATGCACGATGATTAGTTATACAATATCTATGGAGGAAATTGTGCGCCTTTGGCCCCGCTTCGGTGAAGGAGCTGAGTGGCGCCGAATGTGCTCTATCAAGTGTAAAAACCATCGGCGATGGATAAACAACTGCATGGTATGCACTTCGGGCCTACCAAAGAGTACTTGGGGGCCGCCAGGAATAGGCTGATAATCAATGGCCAGAATGCAGCATGATCAACGTTATGTATATAAATGACTCTTTTCTTGAAAGTCCCATCCTCCTATGAACGTTCCGAACCTCGCCATTATACCTTTCTCACGATACAAATCGGGACCATACAGGTTATTTGTCGTACGCTATCTGATGGCAGAAAAAACCCTTCATTCCAAATACGTCAGCCCTACCAGTCTGTCAATGGCGCTGACGGAACTTGTTGGGGATTTCACAGTAGAGGTACGTAGTGCCTTGACTCACCAGTACCGGCTCAACCATTAACCTACTCTAGTTACGTCAAAACGTATATAATATACGATCGACCAAGGACTTCAGTATGGTAGGTATATTTTCCCTGACGCTAGTCATTAGCGGATAATCAATACACCCCAACAAAGCTGAACCCATGCCGTTTCTAGGCTGAGCTTCTTGAAAGTTGTGAAAGACTGGCACGCATGAGAGTGGTCAAGGGGTCCACACACACAATTCAAAGGGAAGCTATATCACAGACATAGTTAAACAATGATGCTGGAACTGAAGAGACTTTATGGCATACTGTAATACAGGTGGCGTTCTGGTTATATTCATATACTTGTTCAAATAGACTGATTAAACGAATATTAATTGCTGTGGAACTTTCCCAAAGTCCAAGCTAAGCTTTAAAGTACGGCCTAACAATGAACGAGAAAGACGGCAATTACCTAAAACATTGTACCGGATATTCGTGATTTGCCACCTTCATTATCACTACATCTGCTTCACAAATGAAACCATCGCGAAAGTATACATTCGTGCGGTAGTACTGGTGTTCCGAAATTATTAGTGACTAACGCCCCTTGCTAGCTCAGCCACCGGTATCCTATGATTATGCCATAAAACGAAATACCAAGCGAATGGTAAAGGAGAGCCTTTGTAGTATTAGCCTGCCGCCTCTTGGTAGGTTTGAGGCTATGCAGTCGCTCCTCATGGAAAATGCACGCTTAACCGGCCCGGGTACCCGTTGGGACTCCACCTTCGTCGACCAACGTACATACCTATCCAGGTATATACGTTGAGGTCTTTGATTCGTAATTTTAAAATTTAAGCTGTTAATTTAAAAAGCTATATAAATATATTTTTATTAATTTTACAACTTTTTTTTAATGAAATAAACACTGCGATAAAATTTTAATAAAGTTTTTAATATAACGCATCTCTTAATTAACCGGATCACCCAATTAACCGGATCAGTCTCAAGTTCCGTACTGTTTTTAAATTTATTATATTAATTTTTTAATAACTTTATAAGCAAAAATTGTAAAAATAAGATAAAAACACTATTAAATCCAATATTAAATAATAAAAATTATTATATAAAACGTTTAAAATTAGCCCTATTATTCGGCTTATAAAGTTAAAAAGAATCTCATATATTACTTTATATATAAAAATCAGTACTTTTTAGCATATAAATAACTTTATAAATATTATAGCTATAATATAATGATTAATACTATTAGAATAGTAACTAGAAGGTGAATTCGGCGGTATTTTTTATAATTTTATAGCTATTTTATTAAGCGAGTTATTAAGCAATATGCTAAAGGGGCGCTAAGCAGGGATTATTTTAGTATTTATATTAGCGTATTGCTTAATAACTAATTAGGAAAAATAATTAAAAATATATACCTTACAGATTTAAAATCTACGTTTAATTGCGAATGTAGTGGTATAATTTATTAGTCTATAAAGTAAAAACTAGTAAAGTTATTAAATTGTCACGTGATAACGCACGGACGATATTTGTATGGTAAAAAAACTAATCTGGGTAATTAGGTGATCTGGTTAATTAGAAGATGCGTTAGCTATAAATAAAATTGTAGTAAAATTAATAAAAATATATTTATATAACGCATCTCCTACCTTAGTTGGCCACCTAATCAAGTTGACCACTTTTTTTTGATAGTACCCTGTAATAGGAAATAGCTTACAAGGTTACCTGTTTACCACTTTATTTAAACTCTAAATAACTTAACGAATATATCTTATATAAACTAATAATTAGTATATTTAGATTCTTTATTTAATAAGCTTTTCAAATCTAATTCTTATTTATTTTTAAAAAGTTATTTAGCTTATA
>NPFG01000767.1:0-13293 GCA_002288965.1 Xylaria sp. MSU_SB201401
GACGTTATAAAACTAAAAATAAATAATTATAAGGTAAAAGATACTCTTATAGTAAAGTAATACCTAAGTTTTATAAAAATCTAAAAGCGATAAAATAGTTAAATTAGGTAATAAAGCTAAAAGTAATTGTTTAGCAAAAAGGGTGCAAATAGGTTAAAAGCGCTATAATATTTATAATAAGCCTAAATATAATGTGTAAACTTATTAAACAGATATAAAAACCTCTAATAAAAAGAATTCCGATTAATTTAATTCATTTATATATATTATAGTTAAGTGATTTATATTAGCATATAAAAGGTGTAAAAAAGTGCGTTATATACCCTTGTGCGTTATATACCTGTGTGTGACGTTATAATAATTATTAAACCCTTTAAAATAACCTTTTATAGCAGAGTATATAATAGGTGCTAATTTATCTTTTAATAAATATATATATTTATAAGAAGTTATTTAATTTACTAAGATTAATAAATAAAGTATTTAAAAAGAAAGTAAAAACTTAATAGCTATTAAATTACTTATTATAACTACTAAGGCAACCGCTAGATCATATATTAAAAGGGTAACTACCTATTTAATAGCTTTATTTATAATACATTTAATATAAAAAAAGTCTTTGTTACTAATTAAAAAAAACTTTAAAAGTCTAATAATAATTTTAATAGTTTTTTTTTTAAAAGGAGTAAGCTTATATAGCCTAGCTAATAATATTATAACATCGCTAATTTTAAAAACTTAAAAGGTTTAACTTTAAACAAGGTGTTTTATTTATATAAAAGCTATTAAACTAAGCCTTATTATTTATAATTATTAAAAGGTAGTACACTGTAAGGCATACGGTAGCAGGGCTATAAAAGGTCTTATAAAGGCTACAAACTAGTTATAAAAGAAGGTAATAGATTTTAATAGTGTTAAAAGTAAAGGTTATAATAAATAAGTTATTATAAAGCTAAGTGTAAATAGTAAATAAAAGATTAAGTTGCTTAATTATTTAATAGTTAAATAAAGGGAAATTTTAGCCGCTATATAGCTAAAAGTATAATAAATTTAGTATTAAAAATAATAAGTTTATACTATAGCTATTAACTAAATATAAAAGAGATTAGACTAACTAAGTCTTAGTTAATAAGATTTAAAGCTATTAAAATTAGTGGATTATTTAATGCTTAAGTTAATAAGTTAGTTAGTATAACTAGACCCTATAAGGGTTACCCGGGACCCGCTCACTCTCCCGGGAGTCCTCTTATAGACTTTATGAAACTCACTGCCCCCACTAGGTTATCTACTAACCTACTCACTAAAATCACTAACTAACCCTACTAACGGTACTAACACCTTAGCACTACTAGTGATCTTTACAGGCCCTGTTTAGCGCTATACAGCCTTATACTCACTCTATTAGAGCTTTACACACATTATATAGCCGCTATAGGTAAGCCTAGAATAGGCCCTATAGCTAAGTGGCTTAGGTGGCTAGTTAGTGAGGTTATAGTAGCTGAAATAGGCACTATAGCCTTGTGACTATTATATACTACAGGGTAGCACCCGATTATTGCCAGCTGATTTTAATAATAACTTTAAAGTTTCTTAATTTATCTTTTATAATAATAACTATTTTATTATTAAAACTAGTAAAAGGGTTATAAGTCTTTTATAATATTTAAAGTAATAGTCTAGACTTTTTAATAATATAACTATTAGCGTTTTAGTTAAAAGTTTAAACTTCCTTTTTAAAGTAAAATAAAACCTTAACTATTAAAAGTTTAATATAGTTAAAGCTTTATTCTTATTATTAAATAGTATAAGTCTTTTAAAAAACTTTAAAGAGATAATATAACACCTTTAAAATAAATAACACTTTCTTTAAAATAAAAGTGCTATAATTCTAACTAAAGCAATAAACTTTTAGCTTTATAATATTTAAATTAATAAAGTATTAAAAAACTTTTAATAATAATTATAGGGGCTACACTTTTTATAAAAGTATTATAACTATAATAAATATTAATAGTATTATGTAATTAAAAGGCCTAGGCTACTAATTTAGCTATTATATTATTAACTAATTATAATAAATTAAAAAGTAGTTTAATAAGCTATATAATAATTATATTAGCAGTTTATAAAGGTAGATTATATTAAACTTAATAAGTAGACAAGGTGCTAATATTAATACTATATATAGTTATTTTCATAGTATTATTAAGTGGTTTATTACCACTTTGTCCTTTATAGCCATCTTACCGCCTTTGAAAATTACCCTTAAAGGGTATTAAAGGCTGGTTTACAGCATAGTTAACGCCTTAAGTAAGAGGTTTATTAGGCTGTGAAAAAGGCTTTTACAAGTTTTATATATTTTGTAAAGCATTTATCATAAGAGTTTCTATTAAAAGTATAGTAAATATAGCGCTAAGATTAGTACTATAAGATACCTTAAAGGTTTTAAGAGTCTAGTATATTTAGCTAGTCTAAAAGGTATTATCTTTTTTAAAAGCCGTAAGATAATTATTATAATAGTTAATAAAGTTAATTTTAGGACATTTTTTTATTAATTTATCTATTATAGTATTAACTTAATATTAAAAGTGCTAGGATTAATATTTATAATATACTTTAGGCTATAAAGACCTAGATTAGATAGTCCTTTTTAAGTTTATCGTTAAGCTTATAAAAAGTAATTAGTATTTAAAAAGCTGTTATAAGGTTAATATAATAACTAATATTACCTTATAGCACTAGGCTATAAGTATCTCTTAATAATAGTAGTATTATAACCTAGTCAGTATTATTATAAGCTTTAAATAATAAAAGGTTTTTAATAAAAGTAAATAGGATAATAATTTTAAACAAAATGTTTAAGCTTTATAACTAGAGGTTATAATTACCTTGCATTTATACCTGCTAGTTTATATTAAAGTTATTAATCTTTTTAGTTATTTTATATTTAACTTACTTTAAAAGATAATTAAGTTAACAAATAAAGCTATTAGTTTAATAGACTAACTAGTGCTAGCTATAACAGGTATAATAAACATAATAATACTAATAGCAAGTAGAATAGCCGAAATTTAAATGTTAAAAGAAGAAATAGTGTTTGTTAAATTATTTATAATAGTTTATAAGCCTTAAGTAGTATATTAAAATGCTTAAAGGTTATTATTAATATTAATAAACTAATTATTAAAGTATTAAAACTGTTTACTATAATTACTTATAAATATATTAACAGTTTTAATTAGGGCTTTAATAGTCCTTTTAATAAGATTATTAAAGTCTTAATTAAGGTAGTTTATAATAAGATAAAAAGGGCACTAGTAATATACTAAGCTAATAAAACAGGGGGTAAATAAGGGTTAAATCAGTGGTCTAACACCGTAATTAATACCTAAAAATAAGTATTAAGAAGATTACTAAGTGCTTAAAATAGGTAATAAAAAGGGGGAGTAAAAGCCACTATAGCTTAGCTAAAAAACAACGTTAAAAAGACACCGGTAATAAGTTATACTAGGCTTATAACTTATTAAAAGGTAGTACACTATAAAGTATATAGTAGTAAAGCTATAAAAGGTAACAAATTTTAATAATGTTAAAAGCAAAGGTTATAATAGGTAAATTACTATAAAGCTAAATATAAATAGCAAATAAAAGATTGAATAGCTTAATTATTTAGTAACTAAATAAAAGGAAATTCTAATAGCTATGTAGTTAGGAATATAATAGATTTAATATTAATAATATAAAATCTATATTATAGTTACTAATTAAATATAAAGGAGATTAACCTAGCTAGGTTATAATTGTTAAAATCTATAACTATTTAAACTAGTAAATTGTTTAACGCTTAAATTAATAAGTCGGTTAGTATAACTAAACCCTATAATCGTTACCTAAGACCAGTTTACTCATATAAAAGTCCTTTTATAAGTATTATAAAACCTACTACTTTTACTAGATTGTCTATTAACTTACTTACTAAAATTACTAACTAACTTTATTAACGGTATTAACATTTTAATACTACTAGTAACCTTTATAAGCCCTGTTTAGCGCTATAAAGCTTTATACTTAATCTGCTAAAGCTTTACACATATTATATAACCACTATAGGTAAGCTTAAAATAGGCCCTACAGCTAAGTGGCTTAGGTGACTAATTAGTAAAGCTGTAGTAGCTGAAATAGGCACTATAGCCTTGTGACTATCGTATGCTATAGGGTAGCACCCGATTATTACCAGCTGATTTTAACATGTATAAATATAAAAAAGTAAAAAAGGCATTAGATTATTATAAACTAATAAGCGTAGATTATTATAAGTTAATAAACTTAAATTATTATAAGCTAATAAGCCTAGTAAGTTATTATATAACTTATATAAAGAAAAGTAAAAGTATAAAGAAATATTAAACTACTACTTTAATTGCCTTAATATTAATATATATAACGTATCTCCCACTTGACCGGATCACCCAATTGACCGGATCACTTTTTTTGCTATACAAATATCGTCCGTGCGTTATCACGTGATAATTTAATAACTTTACGAGTTTTTACTTTATAAACTAATAAATTATACCATTAGATTCGTAATTAAACGTAGATTTCAAATCTTCAAAGTATATATTTATAACTATTTTCCCTAATTAGTTATTAATCAATACGCTAAAGTAAGCACTAAAATAATCCCTGCTTAGCGCCCTTTTAGCGTATTACTTAATAACTCGCTTAATAAAATAGCTATAAAATTATAAAGAATACCACCGAATTCACTTTTTAATTACGATTCTAATGATACTAATTATTATATTATAGCTATAATATTCGTAAAGTTATTTATATGCCAAGAAGTACTGGTTTTTATATATAAAGTAATATACAAGATTCCTTCTAACTTTATAAGCTGAATAGTAGGGCTATTATTTAAAGCCTTATATAATAATTTTTGTTATTTAATTTTGAATTCAATGGTTTTTTCCCCTTATTTTTACGACTTTTATTAGTAAAGTTATTAAAAGATTTATATAAAGATTTTAAAAACAGGACGGGAAAAAAAGTGATCCGGTAAATTAGGTGATCCGGTTAATTGGGAGATGCGTTATTTATAATTTTATCTCTTTTTTTAAAAAATTGCTATTTTAATTAATTTCTCTAAGTAATTTTCTTTTTTTATTATATATTAAAATATTAGGACGTTTTAAAAAAACTAACCGCTTATTGAAAATAAAGTAAAGATTTACTTTTACTTTTTTAATGAATTTAATTAACGCATCTCCCACCCTAGTTGGCCACCTAATCGAGTTGGCCACTTTTCTTAGCGGTACCCTGTAATAGGAAATTCGCTTACAAGGTACTTACCCCCTAGCTTTAATAACTTTACCAGTTTATAGCTATAAACTAATAATTAGTATATTTGGATTCCTTACTTTATAGCAAATTTAATAGTATTCTTTATAATTTTATAGCTATTTTATCTATAAAGATATTAAAAATACACTAAAATAATTTCTGTAAAAACTATTTTTAAAGATGCACAGGCTAAATAAATTTTTAAAAATAGATTAAAATTAGATTTAAAAAGCTTATTAAATAAGGAATCTATATATACTAATTATTTATTCATATTTATAAAACTAGTAAAGTTATTAAAGGCAGGGGGTAAGTACTTTGCACGCGAATTTCTTATTATAAGGTACCAGTAAGAAAAGTGGCCAACTCGATTAGGGGGCTAACTTGAGTGGGAGATGCGTTATAAGTTAAAAAATTATAAAAATATAAAGTAAAAATTACTAACTAAAAAAAAGGTTTATAAAATAAAGCTATATTTATTAACTAAAATTTATAAAAACTTAAATATACACCTTATAGAAAAAGGTTTCTATATTATAAAAAGGCGATACTTTAAAAGCTATAAAAAGATAGCCTTATAAAGTAAAGTTAATTAAAAGATCGCCCGTAAAAAACTTATCCTTAACTATATATAGGTATATATTTATAAGTTTAATAAGTATAGCGACTTTATAAAGTGCAAAATATAGCTAGTTATTTAATGAGATTAATAGCTTTGTTTAAACTTAAAAAAATATATGCTTCTACTTTAATAAAAAGATCTTTTAAAACTTTAATAATAATTATAGTTAAGTTTAACCTAGAACTAAAACAGTATAATATAGTTAATACCTTTATTAATACTAAGCTAAATAAAGAAATCTATATAAAAATACCTTTTAACTATTATAAGCTAAGCACTTTTTTAAAACTTAAAAAGTTTATATAAACTTAAAGAGTTTTATTTATTATAATAGAAAAAGTTAACTTTAATTCTTTTAAGCTAAAATATTTAATAGTGCTTTATAAGCTTTATCATTATTTAAAATAGAATTCTAATATTTATTTATATAGATAATATAGTTTTACTTATTAGAGCTATAAAAGGTTTTTATTATAAAACTAATACGAAAATTTAAAACTAAGTACTAATTAACTGGAAAAGATAATCTTTAACAGTTTTTAAAGATTAAGGTAATTAAAAATTATTAATAAAAGCTAATTTAGCTTTTTTAGTTTTTATATATTAAAAAGATTAACAAGGTATATAACTTAAAAAAGAAAAAGTAACGCATCTCTCAATTAAATTGACCACCTAATTGAGTTGACCACCCTGATTTCTTATATAAAATCCATATTTGAGAATCTTAATAACTTTATGAATATTATAGCTATTAATATGCGATTTGAAAATTTAAACTATCAACTTAATAAGGAATCTAATAGTATTTTTATAAATTTTAACACGGTTTTTATTTTACTAGGAAAAAAATAATAGTAAAATTATAAAAATTACAATTAGATTTATTATAAAGTAAAAAATTTAAACATAATAATAATTTGTTTATAAGACTAATTTTAATAGAGTTATTTAAAGATAGGTAAAAGTAAGCAGAAGTACCCCTGTTATATAAAATTATATTACGGGGTAATGCTTAAAAAAAAAGTGGTTAACTCAATTAGGAGATGCGTTACCTTATTTTTATAAAAATCTAAGAGTTATTACCTTATAAAGGCCTAGTTATAATTAAAAAGATCTATGCTTATTAGAAGAAAATAAGCTTTATTATATATATAATACTAATTATATTACCTAATATATTATATTTTCTACTTTAAACCTCTTTTAATTTAACTTAAATCTTAGTTTTAAATACTATTATAAAGCCGATCGAATATTAAATTACCTCTTCTAAAATTAATATTATACTTTCGAGTTTAAAAAGGGTAATAATCTAATTATTACTAGCTACTCCTTATTTATAAATAATACTATTAACTATAAAAGCTTATAAGTTTATATTATAAAGCTATTTAGAAAACTTATTAGTTAAAAAGCTAGTAAATAAGATATTATAACTATATTAATTACTAAAGCTAAACTTCTTACTTTAGCTTAAATAGTAAAGGAAGTTATATTTCTTAATAGATTAATTAAAAAACTTAAAATCAGTTTAGATAGTTAATAGATTACCCTCTAATATAATAATTAGTAGATAATCGGGCTTTTTAAAAAGAGGTATTTACTTTAAAGACTAAGCTTTAATATATAAATATATATAACTATTAGTTAAAGTAAAAGGTTTAATAAAAGCCTTTTAATGTAACCTATGTTCCTATAAGCGATATAATTATAAATAGGCTTATAAAAACACTCTTTATAACCAAATAAATTAGATTTATAATGCGAATAAAGTTAATAAATATAAAGGCATATATTTAAAAGCGGAAGTAGAAAGAGATTATTTAGGAGAATATTAATAGCTTTAAAATAGACTATTTAAAGGAGAAGTAAAAGTATAGAGGCTACGAGAATAGCCTTATTAACTAAATTAGGGCAAAATACAGAGTAATTAGCCCTAAGAGGGTATATCAGAATAGAGGGTCTTGTCAGTAAATATTGCTACATTAAGGGGTGAGCTAAGTTAACTCTAACTTCGAGGATCCACCACCTAAATTACTAGTAGGACCCCTAGGGGCAGAGCAGAATCTGCTCATCTACAAGACAGACACTTCTAAACCTCCAATCGACTAGCTCGCTTATTCTGACACCAGCTATTATATACCTTAGCTGAGAAGGGTGTTACGGGTCGTTACTTAGCCCCGTAGGTGTCTCCCTGTATGCCGGAGGGAGGATCCCCTCTAGATCTGCTTTAATCTGCATGGCCACCAACTTCGACCCCCATCGGTGATGAACCGCCCCGTACCCGCATACCCAAAGGTTATCTACATTCTCATGCCTCTTGAAAATGCCCCGAGACTCTCCCTCCTCGTCAAGGCCCCAGACGGCGTCCATCCTCTGTGCAATTGCCTTGCCTTCCTCTCCGAGGATACCCGGGAAAACTTGCCGAACGTCCGTGTCCTTAAACCCCGTGCACCATATCACGGCATCGGCATCCAGAGTGCTTCCGTCACTGAACTCGAGACCAGTTCTCGTGAATGCGGTAGGGACCACGCCGGACTTTATGCCCACTTCCCCGGAAGATAGTAGCTTGACTCCGTGGCCCATGTCGATGAAGTGCCCCCCGGCCCTTTCCAGTAGGTTCGCCGTGAGATCACCCTTGGTCGAGTCGATCACCTGGAAGCCAGCGGCCGTGAGTCGGTCATATCGGTTCCTAGGTAGCGTTAGAGTTCTTATCAACAAGTTCAGCAAGGAGATAAGTGAGGGAGAAGTACAGCTCCTGAGCTGCGTATTTGGCATGCGCAAGTCGTAGCAGCTGGCCCCCGGTTTGAAGTGGCTCAGCCATGACAATAGAGTCCGCCAGGTTGGCTGGCATTAGTTTATATATGCCGAGGCTGTCAGGTTTATGCATATACTCGATCGGGAGGAGGTAAGTTGGCGAACGTTGAATCATGGTTGTCTCGAGGCCAGCGTTGTAGCAATCTTCCATCACATCGAATCCGGTGTTGGCGGAGCCAATGACAAGGACAGACTTGGAGGGTTTACGGATTAGTACAAGACATCCGAATACTATACTATGCAATATGAAAGTGAAGATCGCACTTTTATGCCTTGTTCTGCCAGTGCCTTGGCTCTAGTGTAGTAGTGAGAGTGCACGACCAAGCCGCGATAGATATCGGGGTTCGCGATTTCGGGCACATACGGCACCCATGAGCCAATGCCTGTTGCAAGGGCCAGGTGTTTGCAATGGATTGTCTTTATAACTTCCCTTGAAGCAAGTTGCAGTGTCCAAGTCTTTCTGGAAAGGTCAAAGTCGGTCGCGGCGACCCGTGTCTCGTGGATGATGTTGAGATCGAATGTCTGCCCATATCGTCTCATTTGCTCAGCCAGATCATCGCGCGTCAGCTCCTCTGGTGCCTCGGGTGGGTAATCTTCTGCCATTAGCCGACGAGCCTCGGACTAGAAAAGACAAGAAGAAATTGGATCTCACCGAGATAGGGAGTAGCGCAGAAAGCCTTGGGAACATGAAAGCGTAAGAAGTCGTATCGCTTTGCCCAGTTATCGCCATAGTTCTTATTCTCGTCGATTATGAGATAGTCGATACCTAGTGCCTTGAGGCGGGCTGCCAAAATGAGACCCCTAACTCGGGTTAGTCAAAATAAATTATATCCCTGAATGGTTGGCTGGCGCCGGCTTGGCTCTACTTACATGTTACCTCCTCCAATAATCATCACCTCAGTGCTTAGTTCTTCTTCGTGCTTCCATTTTCGCTCAGAGGGGAGTTTGAGACGCGTTTCATCTTCAGGGTAATCCTCGAGACTGTCCAGCCACGTTGCCATGCTCCAGATCTTCCACTCAACAGCTCCATCCCCATGCCTCTGAGGAAGGAGCGTCATCTTGCCGCAGCATGAGGCGCGCGGGGAGGAAGTCTTGAAAGTGAAAAAGGAGTGGATGAAGCCCTGGCGATAAGTCAGCACTAAGATCTAATTGAAGAGGGTAAGAGAAGCAGGGTCAACCCGAAGCATACCAAGGTCGGGGAGGCGCGCATATATTGCGACCCTGGAGCAAGCTCAAAATCGCGAGCCCCTCGGTCCTTGCTCAGCCTTAGAAGGGCGAAGGTGATGCATTCGGCATTTTTGAAAGTTCGACTGTGGTATGTCAAAGCCAGAGTGTCCCTGTAGAAGGACTGGGGCGGGAAGAAAAGCCCCTGAAGTTGACCTTGGTCAGCATCGCGAAGACATACCGAGAACCTTCTGAGAATATGACCAGCTAATCCCGACGTGTCAACGTCATCACCACCAAAGAAAACATCGAGAATAGGTAAGGGTTGATAGAGTTCGTTTAGGAGACTAGTTTGTCGAGGATAGTCCTTAAGTTCCACCTCCGGCATTCCATTTGCATGTGCATCTGTATCGAAGGTGTCTCCCATCTTGCGTCTTGGTGTACAGGGCAGGGGGGATTTTCACCGACGAGGGGAGATCCAACGAGATAAGAAGGAGAGGGGTTCCGTATCCTTGTACTACCCCAAGACACCAATAAGACACTTGATCAATTCTGCTACCCCCTTGCCGCCGTACTAACGGAGAAAACAGAATTTCCCAGCGGACTTAGCAACGGACTTCGCCACTTCAAGCATGCACTTGTGTTTCACCTTCCCTGTTGGCTATTCGAAGGCGCATCTCGGGCGAATTCAATGGCCGGGCAACCTCCACTGCCCTAAGCTGGGATAGGCCCATAGCAAGACACAAGCCACGAACCTCGCTCTCGGATCTACAACTATACCCGAGCACAGGATCCAGTCCATCTGAGAGCCCAGTCCTCTTGTTCCCGGATGGAGTTAAAGTCCTGCATGTTGCGCAAGTGTGCCGGCGGGGGGAGAGTCGAAGTCGAATTCGGTGTCTCGCTACAGCTGCATGCTCCATAGTATCAGCCGCCTTCCCGAATATCAGCTGCTTGACAGCGAGGCTGATAACATGACCTAGACAGCGGAGACGGTGTTCGTCTGGATCGAACCCGAATTCTTTGCCGAGAGCCGTCATAGCCGTACCGTTATTGCTGGCATTATCAAGGACCATATAACCAAGCAGGTCGCTTCCAAGATCCCACTCTGCCAAGACATCGGCCACTTCGTTGGCTAAATTATCGCCAGTGTGCCGTCCGGATACGGCCGGAAGGGCGAGCAGCAGTCTCCGGTGTCTCCATTGTTGATAAACAAAGAAGCAATTGATCCCAAGCAAAGAGGGCTAGTTGCGGGAGATCCAGCTATTAAACGTGATATGAATCTTGCCACGAGATGTCTTTATATGCTCTGTATAGCCCCCCCCCCCCCCCCGCCCCATTGTAAATAAACCGCAGTCGAGATCGGAGGATCGCGACAGATGGTATTTTGTCTTTATAAATCGGGTTGATGGACTCAATGAGGCGGCGAAGGCGCTCACTCTCGATTAGTCGGAAGGGAAGGTTATCGTGAGTAATCCAGTTAACGAGAAGCTCTTCGAAGGCGCTTATTTTGAGTCTCCCGAGGAAAGTAGAGAAGATCCGCTAGTCGGCAGGGGCAGCAGTTACTCCGAAGTGTGCTGTGAGAGTCTAGGTGCGGCTAGTTGGCGCCTCGTCTTTTCTTCCCGGATCCTGCGATATTAGTACAGGGATAAGAAGAAGGAAAGGCGGCTTACCTTGATCCCAAGGACATCTCGCAGATGCTTGGTAATATTGGCACTGCTATTAGATTCGTAAGAGAAGTGCGAGACCGTCCTGCATCTCTTCCTCACGCAGAGACGGCAGACCCAGCGAAGATTCTTGTCATTATTCTTAAGCCTCATGCGGAAGCTTTTCACCCACCACCAAGCAACCTTTGCGCCCTTGGTCCTCGGAGGAGTGCCCGCCCGGAGCTCGTCGTGGAAGAGCTCGAAGGGGAAGGCGACTATCTCGCTAGGAGTAGGATTCTCGTCAAGGTTCAGTATCTCCCTTGGCGAGGTCTGCGGAGCTGAGCCGGACAGAAAAGAAGACTGGCTCGATAAGTAAAATCTAGGGGCACCGGGCCATACCCTCATAGGCCACCTTAGTCTGCTACTACCACTACTCAACTAAAACTGTTTTTTTTAATAAAAAAGATTGCAATCGCTATTTTTAAGTAGTTACTATAGCAATATAGTCTTTAGCCTCTAATTTATCTTTTATAATAGCTTTAAAAAAGTCTTTTATAATCTTAAGCACTTTATAATTAACAGTTTTGTTTTTATATATAACCTTACGCCTTATCTTTTTTTTAACCCTATAGACATCTAATATTTTAGCTAATCTTTATTTAAGCGCTAGTTTTACTTTTTTTTTCTTTTTTACTAATTTTTTAACTTTAGCTTAAAAGTATTAAACCTTTATTTAAAAGTTTATAATAATTTTAGCTTAGAGATTTAAAGCCTTAAAAGCTTTTTAATTAACTAGTTTTTATATTAATATATTAAAAGCGCTATAATTTATAGTAAATTTTTAATAACTTTAGTAAAGATTTTAGTTAGTTAAAAGTGTTTTTATAATATATTTAAGATTAAATACTAAAAAATCTAGTATTTTTAATCTCTCTTTTATAGTTAGTACTTTAGCTTTAGCCTTAATAATACTTTTTGTCTAATATTATATATTTTAAAGATAATACTTTAATTAATTGTATAAATAAATTCTAGTTATTTTTTATATTTTTTTAATTACTTTAGGTATTAAAATATTAAGTCTTGCTTATTAAAGTAATTTTATAATAACTTTCTTTAAAGGTGTTATTTCTAACTTTATAAAAAAGCTCTTATAAAAGTATTTTTAAAGATGTTGTTTTAATAATAAAAAGACCTCTAACGCATCTCTTACTTGACCGGGCCACCCTTAAACCCTATATAAAATCCACATATAAAAACCTTAATAATTTTACCAATTTAATAGCTATAAACATGTAATTTGGAATTCGGGCTATTAACTTAAAAGGTTATATAAATATATTTTAGTTAATTTTACTACTATTTTTTTTCTTAGTGAATTAAAAACCGCACTAAAATTTTAACGTGGTTTTCAGTATAGCTATAAATAAAATAGTAGTAAAATTAATAAAAATATTTTTGTATAGATTTTTAAGTTAATAGCCCAAATTTTCAAATTGCATATTTATAGCTATAAAATTGATAAAGTTATTAAGGTTTTTATATGTTGATTTTGTATGGGGTTTAAAAGTGGCCCGGTCAATTGGGTGGCCTGGTCAATTAGGTGGCCTGGTCAATTAGGTGGCCTGGTTAATTAGGTGGCCCGGTTATATGAGAGATGCGTTAATTAAAGTTTTTTATTAAACCCACTTTTTTATATAA
>NPFG01000768.1:0-13241 GCA_002288965.1 Xylaria sp. MSU_SB201401
TATATATTTTATTTATTATATATACTTCTATATTATAAGGTTTATATAGAAGGTTTTTAAATTACCTTCTAGTCCCCTGTCTTATATTATTATCTTCTTTTTTAAAACTCTAGGGTTACTAAAGTTTGCAAACTAGCTAAAACTATATTATTATAGATAAATCCATCTTATTATTTCTATAGCACTTATTATATTTAGTAAACCTCTAGATTATTACCTATAAATTAAAAAGGAGTTAGTAGATATTTTTAGGCATCTATTAAAGTGTAAATAATAGAAAAAGGGTTTTAAAGTATATTAAGAGGTTTAGTATGCTTAAGTATGTTAAGATAGCTATAGGCCTTATATAATAGTACTTAAAGGTAAGCAATATATATATTTTTTGTAACTCTTGCTAATAAGGTAGGAATAGTTCTCTACTTTAAGATTTACTTATCTGCCCTAAAGCTAAGATAATAATAATAATAATAATAATAATAACTTAAAGAGAAGCAATAACAAAAATAAAAACGCTAATAAGGCTAAACGTAAAATTGAAACTAAAAATAGCGAAAATAGTAAAGATAGCGAAGATAGTAGCAAGATAGACAATAATAATAATAATAATAGCGCTAGTAGTAGTAGTAGCTATGCGTATATTTTACCTAAACGCTTGGCTGATTAGGTGCTTAGCTAAAATAAAGCCAGGTCTACTATAGGAAAGCGAGTTTAATTTATATTATTTAGAATAAGTGCAATAAGTGTTTAATTAGGTAATATTAATATAAAAACTATAGCTATTATAAAGAACACTATAAATATATATTTAAAGGGAATAGGATATATCTTCTAAAAAAGTAGAAATATATATATAAAGGATTATTAAAGTTATTATATTTAAAATTAATAGTAGTTAATAATAATAACTAGCTAATGCTTTTCCTAGCCTTTATCTACTATCTTCTGCCTTTTGTTGACCTTTATATACTCCTTGCTCTAGTTATAAGAATATATTAGTGCTTAGCTAAATGTAAATAAAAATATAAGTTGAGATAGGTAAGTTAAAATAAGAAGGTTATAATAAGAATAGTAATATAGACTATAGGAAGGGGTTTATTTTATTAATAGTGTTAGCAAGTAAGTAATATTTATATATTAAAGTATAATATATATAAAAAGAGCTGAGTTAAAAAGTTTCTTTAGTATTTAGCCAGTAATACACTTTAGTATGGATACCACTTGTTTTAGTGCTACCATACTAATACTAGAAATGCTAGCTAATATAGGTAACTTTGAATTTTAAGATTGCTTAGTTTAGTAAGTGGATGTTTAACGCCTTGGCTATAGTTTATAAATCCTAGGCTTTAATAAAGCTATAAAATGTCTTACTACTAAAGTTTATGCCAGGCTATATATCAACGCTAGCTAGGATAAACGTAATACTTATAAGGCAGCTAGGAACAGAGGCTCTCTATCTGCTGTAATATACTTTGCTATCTTATAGATAAGCACAATTTGCAAAGTCTTAGTTATAAACTGTAGACACCTTTATTAATAATAGGCTTTAGGTAAAAAAGGAATAGTAATACTTATAAATTATCTTTATTAGGCTGACTAGGCAAATTAAGCTAGAGGCTTTTAGAAGGGCAACATATTTATTAGATATTAGATTAGATAAAGGCGGCTTTATGCAATCTAGAAATATTAGAATAAGTATATTTTCTAATAAGTTTATCCTTAGTAAAAATGATAAAATAGGTATATTTTAAGATGAATTTATATAGGACAAAAGTAATAAGATAGATAGGAGCTTATATAGGTAGTAAAAACAAGGGAATTCTTAAAACTAGTCTTAAAAAGGAAGCCTTTTTTAAGTCTGACCTTAGAATTAAAAGAGCAGTATAGGACTAGCGTACTAGCCTTCTTTTTCTAATATCCGATTAGCCTAAATTATATATAAGGCGCAAATATATATTAGCATTGCCTAACTTTTTTTATACACTAGTGCTATTTGTGTAATTAGTTATAATATTTTTAATAAAGAACAGCAATAGAGGTAGTAATTAGGTAGTATATTCTATTAGTTTAACTTATCTTTAATTTTATATTTGTGCGCAAGAGGCTATAGTATATATGATAAGATACTTGGATACTATTTTAAAGCGGTTAGTAATACTGCCTAATAAGCAGGCTGGCCTTCTGCCTACTATTACTCTAACAGGGTGCTGTATTATTTGCGCTTAAGATATTGATAAAGCTAGTAGTGTCATGTTATTATAGCAACTACACTATAGCAACTTAATACTATAAGCTTAAATATATAAACCTAATCTTACTAACTAGATTAGGCTGTCTTCTAATCTTTATATTATACTACTTATATTGCTATTATTAGCTTTTATGCTCTTTTTTAAGCTTTTCTATCTAAATACTTCTATTTTTAAAATATTAGGCTATTTTTTCCTTTGGCAAAGATAGCTTTTATAAAAAGATATTAGCTTATATAGTTACCTTGCACTTAACTATATATCCCAACTTGCTAATAAAGCGTACTACTAGCACTCTGTTTAATATATTGCTTAAAATGTCGCGATTTTTAAGTAACAACCACTTATAATACATATTACTATTACTAATACATTGTAGCATATTATTAATACCTAATTAAGTAATATTAGCTTAGACCATATAATTAGTAAAGGTCTTAGGCTTTATATATTTTGTTAAAAGATAGTATATAGATTTTTAATATATAAATCCCTTTTTTTAAAGGAGCTAAAGCTTATATTATATCCTAGCATATAATATAAGGTTTTATCCTTATGTATATCTTATCTGTAAGCTTTAAACAAATATAATAATATAAAGCCGATAATAGTATAGCCAGCCTTCTTATAAGAAACCTAACTACTATTATCTACTTTCTTTTAAAAGCTTCTATCTAGTAGCTATAGGTTAGTATATAAGGGCAATATGTAAAGGCAATTACTAAACAATATAATTACTATTTATATATTTCTTTTTATCGCTTAGTAATATTAAGCACTAACCTAGCAGCTTATTATAATTAAAATCTTAAATAAATTTAAGCTAATATATACTATTGTGCTTAAACGGTGTTTAAGCTTTCTTATGTAAAATATTCTCTTTCTCTAAAAAGTGTTAGTCCTTTTATTATATTCTAAAATTAGATTACCTAGGGAATATATTATTTATAAATAATATAAGCAGTATATAATATCCAGGTAGCCTTTTCTAGGATAAAGGACCCTTTATATTTATTAGAATTATTAAAAGAGAGCTTAGTAAAATAGTAAGCAGAAAACTTAGCAGGCCACCTATATTATTTAAGCTTATTCCTTGCTTTTTAAAGCTATTTAAAAGCCAGCATATTATACTAGCTATATTATAGGCATTAAGCACTATTAAACTAAAAATGTAATAAGAAGGAATATAAATAATACTAACTAACTAACTTTAACTAAGATAAGCTCCTAGATGCATTTTAGTTATATATTAGGCACCTTAACAAAAGTAAATAAGGTAAGCAAAGCATATTAGCAATATAATTAGCAATATTAAACACTTAAAAGTTAAATAGACATAGTAAAAGATATTATAAGATACACTAAGTTAATAATAAAATAAGAAATCAGTTTAAAATAATATATTTTAAGACTTTAGTAATAAAGTAGAAAACAAAACAAAAATAGTAACTAGTCCTAAGACTACTAGTAAAGGTATATTTCTAAAAGCTTTACTACTATTATAAAAGCTAAAGCTTATAATACTATAAAAGTAAGATTTATAAATAAAAAGATAAAGTCTAAGAAATTAGAAGGGCAGTCTAAAAAATATATAGTGGTCTTTATACCTACCCTGTTATATTATTAGTAAGGGTAGTATAAGGCAGCAGTAAAAGGCCTGCGCCTGCAGCTTATTCCCGCACATCCTTTCTAAATCAAGCTACTTACTCCACCTTTACCACCACTACCACTATTGCTAACCCTAGTCCCTACCGCCTGTCCTAGTATATTAGATTACCTAATCTAGCCTAGTTTTAACCCAAATTAACTCTAATTAGCTTAAAATTATTATTGCAAATCTTGCCTAGTCTATTTTTAGTATGTCTTACTACCCTTCCTAGCTCCTTTTATCTCTACTAACTTAGTTAAGTTAAGCCCTTTAGTCTTAAGTTGTATATTAGCTTACTCTCTGCTTTTAATCTAATTTGCTAATTACTTCTAAGCTACATTATTTACAGTATATCACTCTTATACTTGCATATATATAATTGCCTTTATATAAAACTCTCCTGCAGCTAACTACAATCATACTTAAAAAATAATACTTGGCTGCAGATATGTAATATGTAACTAGGTCTTTATGTCCCCTATAGAAGCCCCAGCTACTATACTAATCACCTATAAAGACCTAGCCAAGTTTTAAGCCATTATATTAGCAGCTTTAACCTAATAAGTTTAATATATATAGTGCTAAATGTTCACTATACTAATAGGCCATAGGTATAAATAAATCAAATAAGAGGTTATATTACTGCTATTACCACATTTACAAAATCGGATATATATGCCCCTTAGTAAGCTATTATAGTCTATTTTAGGGACTAGGGTTACTAATATATTAAATATTTTAAACAACTATTTATAGTTAAAAGGAATTAAATATAGTATACATTTTGTTTCTAATAAGAAGAATAAAGAATATATTAATGTCTCTACTACTAGGCCAGCTATTAACAAACTATATAAGAAAAGATAGGCTTAATAGAAAGTAGTAAAAGATAATTATTATTTAGTAAGCTATTCTGTATACTATTCTAACAACAAGCTGCTATTTAGAATAATATAAATAAAGAGAAAAAAATAAAATAAAAATTAAATAAAATAACTAAGCTTTAAGACTATATTATATAGCAGAGATATATTATAAGTAGTATCTAAAAAAGACAATATTAGTAAATTTACTAAAATAAAGCTAATACTAATATTATTTAGTATACCAACTTTGCAGTAGTAACTACAAGTGTCCTAATATTAGCGGTAATAGCTTAAAAAGATCAGTTTTTATTATAAAAGGGGTTATATGCAGTTTGCAAACAGGCTTATAGAGCTTACTAATATTAATTAGTAATATTAACTTTAACTAGCAAGATATATATAATACTAGTTTTTGTAAGGTCTGTTGCCTTTTTAGTTACTTAAATAAAAGTAAAATTTAATTATATACTGTAGTATTACCTTAGCCTTAATTATTAATTAATTTATAAATAAAACTATAAAGTTAGGTGTAGTTTATATATTTTATATTATAAATATACAGATTAGATCTTTAAACATTATAATTAATGCAAAAAGGAAGATGCTCTATATTAGCTACTCTTTGACAATATTTTATAAAAAATCATTTTACGCAATTGCCCCCAGCTTTATTATAGTAGGGTTAGTCAGGTTAATATATATTATACTTAAATATAATCCCTATAAAGCAGCTAAATAACATATTTCTTAAAGCTTATGCTTAATACTATAATTAGTATGCTTCTTCCATATATAGCTTTATAGCAAGGCAACTTTATTAAAACTCTTAATCTTAGTATAAAGCTAGTAGACAAAGGCTAAGTAACAAAGGATACTATTACTTATTAGTAGTGTAACCTAGTTGCAGGGCTCTAGCTAAATAGCTATATTATAAGAGTAGAACTTTAGTAAGAGCTAGTTTTTAAATATAAAATAGTAGTGCTATAGAGGCTAGTTTAATAGCAATTATAAAAGCTTATACAAATTACGTAAAACAAAAATCTAAATAGCGCATACTTTAAACATAATAAGCAATATGTGCTAAATAGTAGTCAATTAGCTGCTATAGTATATTAGCTAAAGGTAAATATTATACCTGCATTAGATAGGGCAGATTATAAAGGTAGCATTTAGATAAGACTTTGCAGCTTTAGCTATATAAAAAGGACACTTATTTTTAATATACTAGGTAACCAATGTTGTTACTTGTTGATTCTAAAACAATATAGGAAAAATTAATATAAAAGGAGTTATAGTACTGGTGCAACCTATTATTCCGTCGATATAAGCCTACTTTAAGGAAATTGTCTAGCTAGATACCTATATAAGGCTAGTAGGCAAACTACACTACTACACATACCAATATAGTTATATAATTATTATATTTGTATACTTTTCTTACTATTAGGCCAGCATTTAAAAAAGATATTTCAATACTTACTAAATAATCTAAATTAATTAAAAGAGCATTTTCAAATATTAATAGCCTAGCAACTATCTTAGGTTTAAATGCCTGCTAGTCCTGTGGCCAAATAATGCATATACTAAAGTAGGTTACTTTAACCCCCTAGGACACTATCATTTTACTTATAAACACCTCTATCGTATTTTTACCAGCTTTAAATAGCTACTAAAGGCCCTTCTACTAGTTAAAGTATTTTTTAAACAAAGGCACTTTATATAATAGTATAGCGTCCTAGAACCTAGCTCGCCTAAGCCATTATTTAATCCTTATATTAATAAAGTCGTAAGTTGCCGCTAGGGTAATAGCAAGCATTAAGTATATAGGTAGATATAAGGGGATTATTAGCCTATTATAAAGCAGCGGCAGGAGTTAAAGCTACCTAAAAGGTATTTAGCTTCTTACTAAAGCTAGCATAGTTAGCTTTTTATAAAGCTATAAGAGCTAGAGCTACTTAAAAGGTATCTAGTTATCTACTAGGACTAGTAGCACATGCTATAAAACTAGTTAATAAAAACCATTTTATAAAGTTTTTAAAGCAGGCATCTTTACTTTAATAATAAATGTTAACTTTATAGTAAGGTCTTCCTATTAGTATTTTAACTATATATACCTCCTAAAGTTCTAGGCTTACTTAAAAATCTAACTATATAATATATTACTAACTAACTAGGTATATTAGTATTATTATTCCTTTAGTATTAACTTTTAGCTAGTTATAGGCTACCTACCTTTTTTGCTTATAGTAATATGTTTAAAGTATTAACTAGGTGCTATTAAAAAGTGGTATTACTATAAAAGTAATAGGTTAAATAATAGGTAAATAGTGCCCCTACTTTAATTAGATAAATCCTAAAGCAGATGCTATTGTTTATACTATTGTCTTTATATATAATATATAGATATAAAACTAAAAAGCAGCTATATATGTTTTAATATTATATTAGCTGCTTTTATATAATATATATATATATCTTATATATTTATAGCTGCAAGTATGTCTTTAGTATAGTAAAAAACTATTATATTAGTATTTAATCCCTATATAACCCTATCTTTACTACTAATCCTATATTTTATTATCTTATTTTCTTCTTATTTTTTACTAAACTCTAAAGCATATTATATAATAGCTTTGTTTATATATATACAGTCTAATTAACTGTTTTAATATATAGATATAAAATAAGGAAGGAGCTATTTTAGGTTTAATTTATAAAATAACCAACTAGTTATATATTTATATAATTAGCTCTAATAACTAGCGCGCTAGAAAGAACATCTGCATATATTAGTTTATAATATTATAAAAACGCCATATTTAACTTATAATAAAGCAATATTATTTAGCCAATTTCTAATACATCTTAGTCAGCTTTAGCTAGTACTTCTGTAAGCAACCTTTCTAAAGCAACCAACTAACCTTATAATTAGCTTTAACAGCTTAATAACACCTACGCACGTATATTAGTTCATTATATTATATATTTATAAAATGCTACACTTATAGTTACCTTATTTCTACTTTTACCTCTATTTCTACCTTTACCTTTACTTTATTTCTACTTTTACCTTTATTTTAACTATTTAATATATTATAGTATCTATTAAGTAATAAAAAGGGTTTAGGCAACTATAACATTTAATAAAGGGTAGAACTTATTGCCTAATACTCTAAGAAAGCTGTAGATTGTTTAGCCTAGCTACCTAATATAACCCGTAGCTTTTTTAAAGCACTAGGCAAGCATTTAGCCTAGCCAGCTAAATATTGCAAGGTGCCTTAAAAAAGGTGTTTTACAATGTAAAGCATATATCTTGTAATATAGTATATATAAATAATTATAATAAGATTTGCAACATACTTAGTTAGGTACCTATATAAGACTGCATTTTTAATTATAAACATAACTAAAATTGACATTATAACCTATTATAGGAAAGTAATACCTATAGAAAGTCTTTAATTTTATATAGCGTAAGCTATATAATAGGCAGGCTGCTTTAGGTTATATAGCAACAGTTTAATTATAATTAGGTAGCTAAATATAAATGCTAACTTAATTTATCGTTTATTACTACTTCTACTAAATATTACTAAATACTACTAGCATTAGTAGTTTCTATTACTAAATGCCTAAAGAAATAAAATAGTAATAAGCTTAGTTTAACTATTTTAAGCTAGGATTAATTCTTCTATTATTGCATTTTATACTTTACTTACAAAAATTTCTATTAGCAATTACTTCTACTAGTAATCTCTTTCCCTTATTAATTAATTATATTATATATTTATATTACTAAAAATTTCAAACCCCTACCTAGCCTAAGTGCTAAAAAGATTATTTTCATAGCTACTATACACGGTTTTATAGAATATGCAAAGTAATTAGGTATACATATTAGTATTAATACTAATATAGCTATATTAATAGCCTTGATTGCCTTTAGGCAGCATCCTAATAAGAATAATAATATTAGAAGACTTTTAAGCATATACTTAAAGCTTTATTAAACTCCGAAGGCAAATTAGTTGCTACTTATATTACTAGATACTATACACCTAATTTTATTAAAATAGTAAAGTATCTTATAAAGTGTACTTAAATATAAGTCTTTTCCTTTTACTACTATTTATTACTAACTAGAAAAATAATTTTCCTTATTACTACTTAAAATAAATTTTAAGATATAATATAATATAAAAATAATAAAGTCCCTAATAATAAAACTGTTAATAACAAAGCTGCTGCTAATAAGACTATTACTAATGATAAAGTCTTTAATGATAAGACCATTAATAATAAGACTACTGATAATAAAACTATTAATAATAATAGATCTGCTAAAGAAAGCTATAAAAAAAAGGGAGACTAAGGCTATTATACCCCAATATATTAGTACTACATCTATAATACCTCTCACTCCTCTTACTCCCATTATATTACTAATAAAAAGAAAACGATAGCTAAATAAGTTAGTAACCTAAGCTTTCCCTTTATACTAGGTACTACCTTTTAAATACTAAGTGCAAAAATAGCCTAGTTCCTTATAAGCTATTAAATATACCAGTATAAAGAGGTAAGGAATATAAAATAAAGAAAATATAGCAAGATTAGGAATATTAAGTATTTAGATTTATATTTAATATTTAAGATAGGTTAGTTTTAGACTATATAATTAGTTAATATATTATAAATTAGTAACATAATCTATCACATCTTGTATTTTCTAAAGAAATATAAACTATAAAAAATATAGCAAATATTATAAGCTATATCTAAACATCTTTACAACTAGTAGAGTAAATCTTGTAGTTATAAGCATATCTTTTAATAAACTGGTAATCTAAGATTAACGTATATAGCTAGATATATATATAACCTACTTTCTTTATTTAGTTTTAATAGTAATTATAAACTATTCTTATTCTTTGCAGAAGTTAAAAGGATTAGTGTGCTTAAATAGAAATTAAGAATATGCTATATTAAAGCTGCTCCCTGTATATAATAACATCTACTTCTATTTTTAAATAGTTTAAAGATAGTTATTAGTAGCTATATTGAAGTTTATACTGCTTTTGCTTACTTTGTAATAAAAGTCCTAAAAGGTAGTAAAATATTAGTTAATAGCCTTTTTAATAGTAATACGTTTCTTTTAATACTCCTCCTAATCTTAGACCTACTGCGTAATATTGCCGACTATAGTCTTTAATATACCTTTTCCTATTAACTATTTGATAGCATGCTTATAAGATACGCCTAAAACTATGTTACTTAGCTGTTAGAATTAGCTTACCAGCTAGACCTGCTTTTCTTTAAGCATTTTTAAATTTAAGGCTGCTTATAGTATATTATATAACTAGCTTAAAAGGATAGCTATACTTATTAAAGCAACTACCTGCTTTTTGCCCTATCTGCTAGGGGAAGGAACTATTGTGCAGGTGCTACTAGGTACAAAGGGTATAGGAGGTCTAGCCGGAGGCAACTAAACTGCTTAAGCTAGGGGCATAGTAATTTTTTAAGTAGGCTATATTAGAAAGGCTTAGGTAAATAAAATAAATATAAGTTTTAGCTTAATTAATAATGTAAACTTATAAGCAGGCTATATTAGAAAAGCTTAAGCAGGCTATATTAGAAAAGTATAAGTAGGCAAAGTTAATATGCCTTTTTATTTAAGTAGCAAAATAACCTTATAGGTAGGCTGTATTAAAAAGGCTTAGGTAAATAAGATAGATATAAGTCTTAGCTTAATTAATAATATAAACTTATAAGTAAGCTATATTAGAAAAGTTTAAGCAGGCTATATTAAAAAGCTATAAGTAGGTAAGGTTGATATATTATTTTATTTAAGCGGTGAAGTAACCTTGTGGGCAGGCTGTGTTAAAAAAGCGGGCAGGCTTAATATAGGAGGCCCATGCTATATTAGAAGTATAAGCAATAGTATAGATTAGCATCTAGTCTGTAGTCTAAATATATAGGTAGATTAATATAAATAGCTTAATCTTTACTATACTATTTAGTTAAATCTCTATTATACTAGTTATATTATATTAACTTGTAAGCTAATAATAATTTTCCTGCTTAATAGTAAAGGTAGCTATAGTGTTTAGTATTATTATAGCTGCATTTGTTACTATATTTATTGCTACTTATTTATAAGTATAGCTTCTAGCTGCTGTATTTGTAAGACCTTTTAGGGGTCTAGCTTAGTACTTGGCAAAATAATACTTTGGCTGCCGCTACTTAAATAACCTTAGGTTAGAGCATAGTTTATTAATAGGGATAAAAAGGAGGAGGGGAATAAGGGACTATGTATTTAAAGAGCTATAATCTATATATGTCTGCTATATTCCCAGCTTTTTAAAAGTATCTTCGAGGGGGATACTAATTAGACCTAGTACTACATTGTTATTATTTATATCATCAGCGTTATCAGTATTACCTAGGCCTATACTAGCAGCGCCGCCAATTAGTATTATTACACCTAGGTTTATAACACTAGCTTAATACTAGATGATGGCTTTTATTAGCTATACCTTAGTCTGCTTATCTTCTATTAGCTAATTTATATTTATAAAATAATCCTGCAGCTTTTAAACCTTATAGCTAGGATTTATTATTTTAATACTGCTAAGCTCGATTATCGCTTACTAGAGATTTAGTAGTACACTTAGCTTATATAATATCTAGTTAATTTTTATAGCTTTAGTAGTTTTGCCCCCTATTATAAGGCTATATGCAGCATTTTTTTATCTAGTTACTATTAGGTTATTAGATAGGACATTCTGTAGAACATACCTAATAAGCAAAGACTAGTTAAAAAGGGATCCTGCTAACATAGTACTTATAGTAGGCAAATAGTATTAATATTATAACTAGAGAATAAAAAGTACAAATATAAATAAAAAAAATATAGAAAATAAAAGATAAATATAGACAAAATAGAAAAAGTAGTAAAAAAAGCAGTATTAGAAAAGAGATTAACAGGAGCCTAATAAAAAGCATTTGTCTGCTCTATATATATATATCTAAGATTTTTTAAACTATATATTTCTATTTTTATATATATATTAATTATACTTTATAAGATAATTAAAGCTTATATAAAGGGCGTAATAGTTTAAATATATTAAATTTATAACTAATAACCTAAAATAAATAAGAAAAAAGATAGCTTATTTTTGAAAATCTATAAGTAAATAGATAGTTTATTATACCCTAAGACTAAATATAGCCCTTAGCTATATCTTTACTTATTATAGCTTGTACTACTTCTAGTATAGGAGTTTCCTAGCTACTATATTTACCAGGTCTACTGCTTTAGTAACCTTTTAGCCCTCTGCCTTAATAGCCTTAATAATTGCCTAAGTACCAACTATTGCACACTTTTCTCCTACCTAGTGCTACTATACTAGGAGCTACTTGCAAGCTATATATATACTATATAGCTTAGCTAACATATAGCCTTTAAGGGTATATACTATAAATGCTATAGCCACCTTCTCGCTAGTGCTAACCTATCTCTAGAATCCCAATATAATATATTTAACCACAGCCTTTAACTAAAGAATAGTTTTAAAAATAGCCTTGCCTACTTAGCACACGAAATCTTTAGGTATATTATTAGCTAAAAGGCAGGTAAAAAAGATAACAGCTTTAGTTACAAGTTTTAACCGCGCTATTATATATGCTAGCTTATTAGCTATATAAATTAGGTTATTTATATTAAAGCTGACTAAGAATACATTATAATAGTCTAGTTTTATAAGTATATATTTAAAGTTAAAGATTATATTAGCTGCTAATATAACCTACACTAAAATAATAATATTAGTACTGCTTTATTAGTTCCAACTATAAATAAGCAACTATACTACATTCTTCTTTACAAATATATAACTATAGCTATCTTACAACTAATAAAAAAAGCAGGGCTTTAAGACATAAACTACCTCTTATAATTAAATAGCAAACTTCTTAATAGCATATAGCTCTAGTATCTTTATATACCGCTCTTTAATAAGGGTATTAGTATATAGATAACTATATTTAAAAGCTTACCAGATGCTTTAAGTAGTATTGTAGTACTCTTTAGTAATATAAAGTAAGAATATAGTTAATATATTTGCGTAATATAACCTTAGGATACTTATAGTAAAAGCAAGGTTATTTTCGCAAAAAGATAACATATTAAATAAGTATATATTATTTAAAATATAAAACCATGATAAGAGGCTTATTAAGTATAATCTTTATAGTAATAAATAGGTTAAATATAGCCTTATACTCAGGTTAATAGCATAGTATATATATAGCTAGTAGTACTATACTAACTACTAGGATAAAAACAAGGTATTATATAAGTAATAATACCTAGTAGTTTCTTAGCACTATAAGCTATATAAATGCTATATAGGTATAATAGCCTAGGAAGCTTAGCTAAGATTATTATTAAAGTTATAAGTAGTAAAAAGGGTAAAA
>NPFG01000769.1:0-13224 GCA_002288965.1 Xylaria sp. MSU_SB201401
TATAATATTTTTAAAAAATTAAATATGCTATAATTATATTAAAATAATTTTATAATATACTTTTTAAAATTAAATATATTATAATATATCCTTTTAAAATTAAGTGTGCTATAGTATACTAAAATAGTTTTATTATATATTTTACTGATTGCTAGCTATTAACTGCCGACAAGACTGCTATAATAAGAGGCAAAGGTATAGTTTGCTAATAAAATTAAGGCGATATAGTATATAAGATTAAATACTATACTTTTAAGGCAGGCTTAGACTAGTAGCTGACCGGAAGAGCTAAAGGGTTTAATGTCTTTAAGATAGTGAGTAATTATAATATAGTATAGCGATATACCATTCTTTTTTTTTAATTGGTTTGATAGGTTACTATTTAGTTATAAGAAGTTATAATTGGGAGCTGAGCTTTTCTTTTATCTTTTGGTAATTTTTATTATACTGATAAAGATAGTGATAGTATATCTATTAGTTATTTTTATAAGTAAGTTTTGTTTAGAATTGAGTAGCCTTTATTTTTATTCCGATAGTAATAATATTAAGGATAACAACTATAATAATAATAAAAACAAAAGTAATATTGATTTTATAGAGGTAGAAATCGGTAGTAATAATGTAATTGACCTTTAAGCTAGGGAAGGTGATAGTAGAGATAGCAATTATATATATTTGGTATGCTATAGTATACTATAGGGTATAATTACCATTTTTGCTATTGCCTCTTTAATTTTTATAGTAAATAATAGTAATAACAGTTTCTACTATTATTTCTCCTCTTTTTCTTTTTTATTACCAACTCTAATAGTAGTAATAGTAATAATAGTAGTAATAGTAGTAACAGTAGTAATAGTAGTAACTTTAATAACAGTAATAATAGTAATAATAGCAGTAATAGTAATAGTAATAGTAATAGTAACGATGGCTTTTGCTAGCCTTTTAGGGTTAATAGACCTTTATAATATTTTAGACTTACCTCTGTTTTATGCTGTTACTCCCCCTGCTTTTTGCGCTGCTGTGCCCCCCCCCTTTTCTCTTTTTTGCTTTTGCCTTTGCCCTTGTTTTTGCTGTCTGCTGCCGCCTCTGCCTTAGTAGTATATATATTTTTAAAGCTAGAAAGAGATTAAAAACAAGTTAGAAATAGATAGTAAGCTAATTATAATATATAGCTACTTAAACTACTTAGGATGCTATCTGCTTTGCTTATAATGTTGTCTGCTGCTACTAGACTATGTGTCTAAGTGCTTTTTCCTTTGCCCCCCTGTTTAACCTTTCTACTGTCTAGCTATTATAATACTAGTAGTAAAGCTTTTCCTAAGGAGTTTAGTATAGCTATTAGTGCCTTAAGCGCTAATAGGAATTTAAAGGCTGTATTGCAGTAAGCGTTAGCTTCTACCTCTATATAATTATGCTTATAGTGCGTTAGGTATTATAACTTATAGAATATTTACACTAGCACTAGTAATAGCAAGTTATATACTAGTTACAAGTATAATAGCTAAGTATAAAAGTATTAGTATAAGTTTATATTTAAGTTCTTTAGTAAAATATATAGGCTAATAGTATATCTTTATAGCTATTACTGCTTCTACTTCTACTGCTATTATTGCTATTGCTGCTCCTGCTTTTGCTCTTACTGCTTCTGCCTCTGCCTTTGCTTTTGTGCTTATATTTGCGCTTAGCCCCCTGCGGTTTGTTGCGCTAGCAGACGACTTGCCGGAGAAGGTCTCTTATGCTACCGCCGAGTTTAAAGCCCTAGACTCGGCTTAGCATACTGCAGTTAAATATAGCATTATATTTATACTATGTATACTAGGTTAAGTCTAAAAAAAAAAGGAGATATTAAAAAAGAGGAAGATAAAGACAAAGATAAGGATAAATTACGCCTTTTTAAGCAAATTAATAAAAAAGAGGTCGAAAAAATAAATATTAATAATAATATTAGTAATATTTTAAATAATATTAATAGTTTTATAGTATTTAAATAAATAAATAAATAATAATTTGCTAAGCTATATATTTTTATATATATATAATTCTAAATAAATTATAAAGTATTTAAAATATAGTATAAAGTATTAGGAATTAAAGGTATTATTAGATATAAAAGAATTGTTTATATATAAAGGCTAAAATAGTTTAGAATTATATAATATATACTGCGACCCTAGTAAAAATACTACTAAATTTAGGTATAATTTAGTAAAATAGCTATTATATGGAGAGTAATATAGATTATAGCCTTTTTAAGTAGGCTGTTTTTATCTATTTTATTATAGTTATTTATTATATAATATAGCGCAGGACTAGTTAAGCTAGTAATAAAGAGGTTTAGTAATAAATAAATTTACTATACTTTACTAAAGGAAAAAAAGAGAGAGGAGAAGAAAAAGTGCGCTAATGCTATTACTAAACTTCTATTTAATTTATTAGCTAATTTTAGCTTTTGCTCTCTTTATAATTAAAAAAAGCCTAAACTTATAAGATAATAGCATATAATATAACACTAGATGGAAATAATTAAGATTTATAAATTTATATTAGGTGCTACCTATTTTATCCCTATATATAAGTCTGATATTGTTTATAGGTTGTTTTATTACGGTAATAATAAGGTCGGCCTAAGCACTTTAGTCGACAAGTTGCTAGACTGCGTCTAATGGCCCCCTTGCGTAGTAATGCCTAGGGCAGCGTCTGTCTTTATATGTAATAGTATATATTAAAGCTTTGTTTAAGAGCTGCTATCGGTATGTCTTTTAATAAGACTATAGCTGGCACTTTTAGACAAGCTGCTCTAAAAGCCTAGCTATAACCCCGATAGTATTATAGGTAGCGGCGATAAAAAAGAGGTTGTAGTTAACCTTGAGCCTATTTACCTACCTTTGCAGATTGCTATTTAGAAACTTGATTATATACTGTGTAAAGTGGCTGCGTAGGGCAGCGTAGAAGAGGGTCCCTTGTAATTATGTGGCGCCTATATATAAGGTAGAAGGTTGGCCACTTCTTATTATACCTAGTAAATAATAGAGCAGTGCTGGGGGCTTTATTATTAAGCACTAGATATATAGTTTGGGAGAGCTTTTTTTTAAGTTAATTAGGGCCTTAATTAGGGGGAATATAATAACGGTATATATATCTGCGTAATTAGACAGGTGATATATAGTCATCTTTTTTAACTCGTTTATATAGCTGCTATATAAACCGGTTTTTTTAGCTATGTAAAAGGCTATTGTTAGACTTTTAGATTATTCTAGGCATTTTTAAAGATTTATGTTATTTGTAAATAAAGAGTTATATCTTTTTATTACTATCTTTTGCTATTAAAGAATACTACTTTTTGCAATTTATTAACCTAATAGACTAAAGGCTTATAATAGGTTATAAAGTCTTTATACGTGTTTTTTTTAAAATCCCTATTGTTATTAATTATGACTTTCTTATAACCTGCTAATATTATTATATTTACTTTATTCTATTTGGCAAGACTAGTCTTTTAGCTATAGCTATTTCTATTATAATGAATATAAGTCTAGTATAAAACCTAGAAAAACAACTTAAGGTTATTTATATAAGAGTAATCTTGCTTAAAAGGATACCGATTACTATAAAAGCTTTTGTGCTAGTGATTTTCTTTACCTCTAATGCTTTTATTTAATTAACTTTAATTACAAGATTTAGATTAATTAAAATAAGGAAAAAGAAGACTTATTAATACTTTTATTTATAATAAGATTATTAATTAAGATATTTTTATATAAAAGGCTGGCCTTTTTATATAACAATTTATATTTTTAAATATATCTTTTTAGGGCTTTAAGTAAGGTAGCCTGGGAACTTGCTTTATAGATGGGCACTTTGTAATTATAGATAATGATATACTAATGTATTTAATTTAAAAGGGGCTTATTGCTAAGCTTTATTAGTAATATAAAGCCTAAGCAAGAATGTTTGCTAAGTAGAAGAATTATATTAGTCTAGCTAGATAATTGCTTTAGGCTAGCAGAGCTATTATAATATAGTATAGCTTTTATTAGTTATAGTCTTTTAGTTATATATATACTTAGTTTAGTAGTTGTTTGCTTTTATAATATTTAACCTTTTCCGAATATTACTTTAAATATTATTATTTTGATTTTGTATATATATTATCTTATAGTAGTAATGCTGTGCTATATTTATTATATTTTGAGCTATTATTTTTTAGAATAGAAGGCCTTTTTTGTTATATTTTATATACTATTATAAATCTTTGATAATAAATAGTATAGATATATTCTTTTGCAAGTATACTTTCTAATAAATAGTTATATAGTCTGCTATATTTATACACTTTTTTAATAGGCTTATTATTAAGAACTAGATATTTTGTTATATTATTTTTTTAATTTTAATATATTGCTTATAATCTAATTTAATAATTATAGGGTTAAAGCTAAAGGCTTTATTATCTATCTAAAGAAAACTAAAGATTGTTAATAAAAAATACTATCTATTTTTATTAATGTTAAATCTTTTAGATATGATACTGCTAGCTAGTTAAATTTTTAAAGCTGTATTTAACTTTTATATAGGGTAAAGGCTAGAATAAAGTGCTATGTTAGCTGCGTAGTAAACACCTCTTTTATATATTTTGCTATATCTTGGTAGGCTTTAGATAGTATATTATTACCTAGGTTGCTTTTTAATTTGCTAGGTATTAGGATATATTTCTAATTATACTTTTATACTTTATTGGCCTTTAGATTATTTATAAAGCTAATATCTAGTTTGCGCTAGGCAACTGAGCTTTTTAGCAGCTTATTAGGCTATGCTAATAGTATACGTGTTATTAACTTATAGGCTTACGCTTATTATAAAATCTGGTTGACAAGATTAGTAAGCTAGTCTAAAACACGATATTAATTAGTATTTGCTGGCTATTTGGTCTAGCCTTATTAAAATAGTGGCTATATTCTTTAGGTATATTTATAAAAAATGTTTTAAAATACTATCTCAAATTTTAAGATATTACCAAAAAAAGCTTTATAGAAATTTGGAATATTAATATATATAACGCCAAGTTTATTAATAAGTATTTAGTTTATTTAATTGCGCTTTTTAAAAGAATTTATAATACTACTTATAGTAAAGCGCTATAATATTTATAAGATAAAGGAGATAGGTTATTTTAGCAGAGGGGTAGATTTTATAATAGTGTTATAGACTTGTTCCCAGATTTTAATATTAGGTTAGTAGTTTAAGATAGTATATAAAAGAGGTTTAATTTAATTAAAATAGGCAAAGTTAGAAGCAATTATAGTAATAGCTTTTAAGATATTGTTTTTAAAATTGCTTTAATTTATAAAAGAAGATAGAAGGGGGGAGGCTAGGTATTAAAGGAATATAATAAAAAGCCTAACTATAATAGGTTAAAGAGCTAGGTAGTTGATTAAAATAAGTTAATAGGGGGAGTAGCAGTTTATATTTACTTTTAAAGTTAACTATATTAAGTTTGATAAGATTTTAGATAATTGCATTTAGTAATATATAGCTCGGATTAAGGTATATACTAAAAGGGTAGGCTTAAATAATATCTAGCTGATCTTAGTCTATTATAGTATTATGATAAGATAATATATTTAGCGATAATAATAAAGAGTAAAAGTTTAGCAAGACGTATTTTATATATAGGTAATAGGTGCGTATCTAAGTCATGCTATTACTAATAACTGCGATAATAACTATACTAATAAGTATATAGGCTAATAGAGCTATATCTAGCTTTATTATTAGGTACTTAGGTAGGCTAGGGATAGAACTAGATAAGTATTATTATTTACTCTAATTGGTTAAATAGTATAAGGCCCCGATATTATTGGTTTATTTTCTAACGCATTACCTATGCACTGGATTTATATTTACTTATATGCAGGTATGCATATCGGGGCCTAAACCGAAAAGGTATTAGCGGGCCTGCTTTATTATATATAGCCGAGGTAGACTACTACAAAGTAGATCTTTAGGTATATTACCTTTTGCCTTTTAATCCTAAGGCATTAAACTAAACCTAAAAAAAAAGATGCTAGGGAAGTATATACTAATACCTATTATACCCCTATAAGCTCCTTTAATATACCTAATCTGGCCGTTTTAAAGGGTATTAACAACTTTATCTATATTACCTTTACTGTAGCCACTCGATCGCTAGGTTTGCAGCCTATTAACTTAGTATCCCTTAATAATAGACTAGGCTCTCTTTATCTACTAATAATATAAAGCTTTTACAGATTTTTAGATAAGCGTCTATCTCCCCCGGTTTGATTATAGGTGACTAATATATTAAATAGGGTCTGCGGGTCCTAAATTAAGTAAGCTACTGCTATATAGATAATACTTAAGCATTTGTGTGTTTATAAGAGATCTGTATAGCGGCAAGCGGTCTAACAAATAGAAAATGACTAAGAAGACTGTATTTAAATAGGCTAGCATTAAGCAGATTGCTGTCAAAAATCGTCGTTATATAGATCGCTGTCGGCTAGACTAGTATTAAACAAACTATATTAAACAAACCACATTATACAGTTATCGTTATACGGACTACTGCTAATTAGAGTGCTATATATATTTAATACTTGCTATATTTATACATATACACTAGCAGGTAGTAAGACATTTAATATACCTTATGCCGCATAGATTTAGCAGTCTATGTCTTTGCGGGGTAAGATGGTAATAGGTATTATATCTCATTTAATATTCTAAATTCTAATATATATAATGCCTAACATTCTGCGTCTTTCCGTGGTAAAGTGGCAAAAGTGTTTAATAGGCATAATATTAATAAGTAGAGCGCTATATATATTTAAAATCTATCTGGGCTATTTATATCTACATATAAAAAGTAAGGCAGCAAGATATCTAATATGCTAAATACTGTAGACATATGATATATAACCTGCTATACCCTTTATATACGCATTAGATACGAGGTGCGAGAGTGCCTAACAGCAAATAAAATATATTAAACGTTGATTATTGGGGTTAGAAGGTACCGCAAATAAGTCAAGCAGTAAATTACTAAATCGTATTAAAGGGAATTAAACAGATCTCACTAAAACAGCACCTCCCAGATAATCTATATATCGCAAAGTACTTTGACTTTTATATAGGTCAGCATTCCCTTGCTCTATAGATTCTTATCTCTCGTTTTCTCTCATTATTTACTTTATTAGCACTCCTATCAGCACTCTTATTAGCACTCCCATTAGCACTCTTATTAGCACTTTTATCAGCACTCTTATTACTAGTCTCTAATATAATTACCTTATCTAGGTGGCTGTCTATTCTCTTAAATACATCCCTATCCCTTACTACAGTTGATTTATGCCTCTAGAGTAAGAGTCTATTATATATCACTATATAGTCTTATTGCGGGCTTAATGATTGCCTAGTTTGGCCAACTAGGATAGCCTTTATACCTATAGCTATACTAGAGATATTTAGCCTGGCTAGCTAGTGTTTTGTAATACTTTTCTATAGGTATATAAGTATAGTATAGCGTATGGGATAGCTTGTGCCTTGTTTTACGCCCTGCTAGCAGGCTTTATAAGTAAGTATACTTTGCTCTAACTTTAACTGGCTCCTAAGTATTACTAGTAGGACTTGTTTTAAGCTATTATATTTAATAGCTGATTTGTTATAATCCCCTAGGTTAGTATTATTGCAGAAGATGTTTAGTTTTATAACCTTTTATCCTAATTAGTCTTTGAGGTAATATATACTATTCTACCCTATAATTAATTATTATATATGACTTTTGATTTATATAGAAAACGCCTTTATAGGTATAAGGGTAGCAGTATAAGGTATGAGATCTAGCTATTGTATTGCAAAAGATATGCTAGCTATAGTATAGTATTAAGGGACCTTATTTTAGTTTTTTACCTATAGAGGTACTAGTCTTTTTTTCTTCTAATTAAAGACTAAATGACCTTGATAGTCTTACTAACCTTACTAAAATACCCCGGGCTTTTTAGACCTTAGGAAATATTTATTAAAAGCAGGGCTGTAGTATTAAAAAGGTGAGGGACAGTTTTTAATTATATATTAACCTAGGATTAAAGATTAGTAATGATATACTGCTAGGTCGTCTTAGTTTAATTAAGTAGGTAATTTACTTTTATAGTAGCCTTAGCTTATTTATTTATTAATAGTCTGCTAACTTACTAATAAGATAATAGCGGCGGCGCCTAAATATGTGTTATATATTAAGGCCCCTTACTGTAAGGTAGTAGAGGTACTTATAAGATTAATTTTCTTTTAATTATTAGTAGTATTTTAGATTATTAACTTATTAGTAGAGCAATAGTAGTGGAGCCTGTATTACTATATATCTTTTAGTTTTATTTTTATAAACGGCAATTTAGTAAAGAATCTTGTGGGTTTTAGATGTATAGTAACAACTGTATATAAACTAATATCATTTGTATTATTCCCGGCGGTACTTTGCGTATATTATAATAGGGTGTTAAATTTGTATCTATAAAACGCTTGCTATTAGAGCTACTAGATTTAAGGGGGCAATTTTAAGATCGCTTTTAAATTATTATTATTTAGTTAGGTAGGTTATTTAGCTACTAAAGGTAGCTTTAGCTTACTAATTTATTAATATAGTAATAGCGGTAGCGCTTATATATTATAAAGCGCCTTTATAACTAAGCTAAAGATCTATTTATGTTTAAGTACCTATTTAGGTGAACTATAGATATTATTAGGGACTTATATCTGTAGGTATTGTTAGGAACTTATGCCTTAGTAGAATAAGGCTTATTAAACTCTCTGTTAGACTGTCGGGACCTGGCAGTAGCGCTTATATGTTTAAAGCGCTTTAATAACTAGGCTAGGGACCTATCTAAGTTTAAGTGCCAATCTAGGCAAACTATAGATATTGTTGGAGACTTTAGGCCTTAGTAAAATAAGGCTTATTAAACTCTCTATTAGACTATCGAGATTTAGCTAGATTTATAGGTTTTCTTATTTCTACTAGGTAGTAGCCCCTATTTACTAATTTATTAATAGAGTAATAGTATTAGCGCTTATACATATATTAAAGGACTAGATATTTGTTTAGCGTTAATTAATTTCTGTTTAGTTAGAAGTATTAGTATTTGCAAAACTTTTTAGTCGGTTTGTTAATTGGTTTGTTGTTAGTCGCTTTATTACTTGGTTCGTTTATTAGTTTGTTGTTGGTCGGTTTATTATTAGTTGGTTTGTTGTTAGTTGGTTTATCGTTAGTCGGTTTGTTGTTAGTCGGTTTATTATTAGTCGGTTTATTATTCTTTAGTTTGTCGGTTAGAGTTAGAACATTTGCAAATTAAGCTCTAATAAGGGGACAGAACTATTATATAAGTCTACTTCTATATTTGCTCTCTTAAGGTAAAAGCAAGTCTTTTTTTCTAAATTACGGTGGCTAAGGGAAAATGCCTACCGAGTTTAAAAAAGGCGTTAGGGATAATCCTTCTACTTACCACACGTCTATTTTAAAAGGGAAATAGCATCAATAAGTAAGCATTTTATTACTATATGTTTTTAGTAATTGCTTAGATAAGGTAGCTATAAAGATAGCTAAGAGTGCTTAATAAACTTGCCATTATATGCAGCAGGAGAATTATAAAATTGCGCTATTAAGGAATAGGAATCAATATTTAAAATAATATAATATATAAGATTATAGACTATTATATTTTACAACTATAAATAATCTGTTTTGCAGTAGTATTTATTAGAATAATATAATATATTAAATAATATTAACAAAGGTTTAACAAATAAATCTTTATAAAGGCAGAGGATAGCTAATTTAAAGAATAAGCTATAATAGTATATTTACTTATTATAGAATAGTATACCCAAGATCGATCTCTAACCTTTTAAAATAAATTATTAAAGGATTACATATAAAAATTTTATACAATTTTGGATACGCTAATACCTTACCGCCAAGAACACTAAAAATAATAGAATAGTTAAGCGCTATTTAGTAATAAACGATCTAGTTAGAACTTAAGCAAGCCAATTACTAAGCTAGAATTGTGTCTTTTGACTATCTAAGGCTTAAGATTATAGAGAGGGTGCTAATTAATTTAGGGAATGCGTATGTCCTTTATAATTATCTATTACCCCTGACTGGCGAGCTTTACCTCTAACAGCAAAAGCTTACCAGATATTAGTAGGATAAAGGTTACGCTAAAGAATATTTAAGCAACTAGTTGGGTAGGTTAATCTACCTATTAGCACTAAAAGCATATTACTATTTACTAGATATAAAAGCAAAATATAATCTTATTACTAAAAAAAGACTATATTATTATTTTATATAAGATAAATTTAGTACTAGCTTAAGTATGGCCTATAATTAAGCTATTAATAGCTATAGGCGTTAGCTATTACTGTTACTACTCTGTAACGCTCGTTATTTATATATGTAGTAAGTTAGACACTTAGTTTTTTTGTTACCTAGCTTTTAGCAGATATTAGAATATATTTAGCTTTATAGGTATAAGTAGCAAATTGCAGGCTAAGAAATTGTTTACTAGTGCTTTAGGCAATTTACTATAGCGCTAGTAAAATTCCTACGTTTTTGCAAAAGTATTAGACTAGCTTATTATAATATAATAATAACCCTAATAACCTATAGAAAGCTGCAAACTTGGCCTTATTAGCTATTAGGTAAAATTTTACTACTAGCTTATAACTATAACCTAGAAGTGGATTAGGTTAAAAATGATAGCAAAGATTTTAGCAACTTAGAGTTCCTAAAGTAAAGGGAGCAGCCGATTAGCAATAGTATAACGCGTCTAATATAGGATTGCTATTAGATAACAGCTATAACTCAAATATAAAGTAAGCTAAAGATAATAGTAATAATAATAGCTAAGAAGTTTTTAAGCGAGGGAAATAGTTAGTAGGTAATAAAGCAGCGCGTTTAAACTAGCTACTTCTCTATTGCATTATAGGGTTATTATATCGCAGACTTAGGGACTTAGCCTTATAATTTAATAGCATTGCTCGGAGCATAAAACATAACGCAGAGGCCTAACCAACTAGTAGATACTAGAAGCTCGCGTTACAAGGCTAATATAACCTTGGCGCAAGCGGTATTTAGCTTATACTATGTGGAAGGTAGCCAGGCAGTATATAGCTAAGCTAGTAATAAGACCTGATTATAAATTAACAAGATTATATAATTTTTAATCCGGCCTATTAGCGTTAGAGTCGCTAAAGCTATATTAAGCAGTATATTTTAGTCTAGATATAAGTAATATATCCCTAATAACAGGGCAGCTATATAAAAGGCGCCTATAAGGTGGCCTTTCTAGCTAAGCACTAGTGTAGCAGTAGTAAAGGGGATTATAATTATAGTTATAGTATTAGTAGTAACGGTTAAGGCAGATACTAAAGCTGTAGTTAGCAAAAAAGTAGTGCTGCTCACTTAAGGTTTTAAAGCAGCGATAGCTTATAAAAGGCTTACTACCGCTTTTATAAACGAGGTTATTAGATTTATAAATAAGGTTATTAGATTTAATTATAAATAAAGATAAAATTAGGCGACTATTATTAAAAGCTTAATAAGGAAGGGTAAACCTAGTTAGCAAATCGCTAAAATTAAAATAGGTTTTCTTATAGTCATTTTATTTACTATAACGCATTTTCTACTCTAGGCTGGCTAGTATATATAAATAGCAAGTGCAAAAGATACTTAAGTCTTTAATATAATAACTTTATATTAATTATCGCTTAAAGGCAGACGTTCCAAGGTAGTTTATAAAAGGGGGTGGTACTTTAGTTGCAACCACCTAGTATTCCCTAATTCATATTTATGCGGCCTAATTAACTATTACTATATATAGCTAGGTTTTGCTTTATTTTAACTAAGGGGATAATAATATTAATAAATAAGCATCTGTTTATTTTAAAAGGGGCAACAAATAAAGTAAAGGCTTTATTTAGAAAGATATTACCCTTTAAAAACTCCTAGATTTTAAGCAAGTACTGTTAAATAATAAATAAAAAGACTATTTAAAGGGAATAGCTATTAAGGTCTTGGTAAAGAAGTTTACAAGTTGAACTAAAATATAGGTAAAAGTAATATTAAATACGATTACCTACTATGTTACTCTAGTTAGTTAGACTAAAAATTCTATTAAAAGATAAGCGCCTATATACTTGCTTCCTATCTTTTTTAGGTTATAAACCATTATATAAATAGACATCGAGTGTTTATATAGCCACGGGCCTATAGTTAGAGTATTACTCTATATGGTAGGTAAAGCTATAAATGAATATAGGAAGACGGCAAATAAATATATTATAAGTAAAAAAGGTTTCTAAATTATATTGAGATATGGCTTGCAAATAGGACTGTTTTCTAGCTAGAGATAGGGAATAGTCAGTTTTGCGCCAAGGCTATATAGTTGCTTTTAGCTTTTTGCAGAAGGAATTATTCGAGGGTATAAAGATTAGGGCCTAAAAGTGTAGTAATTAGGTTGGTATTTTAGGATAGGCGCCCCTTACGATTATTCCTCGCGTTTAACGTCTTTGAATGACGTGGCAAGCTGACGAGTAGGCGGAGGATTATTAAGAACAAGTGCTAAAAATGTAATGGCTATAGTGATAGCTAAAGTGGCTATAATCGCTTTAGTAATATAATACCCAGGGGACCGCTGCCGTTACTACTGTTATAGGAAACCTCTAAATTTATAAATATGTAGGATATTAATATAAAAATTAACAAAGGAATATAAAGCTCTAATAATAATAGCATTTTTACTAGTTTATATATTATAAATATCAAACCTTATACTAGGTCCTAATAAAAACGGTCTTCGATTAGTGCCCTAGGATGTCTAAAGATAGCAGTAATACTATTAAAAAAGGCAATATAGACTTAATAGTTTAGATTTAATATTAATACACTACCGACTATTATTTTAAAAACTAAAAGACAGTTAAACAAGAGGCAGATATAGAATAGCATTTACCTAAATATAAAGGTGCTTTAATTATAATCTAATCTAAAACTATCCCTATTAGTATTTACTACTAAACAAAAGCAATACATGGTTCCGCTGCGCACCAAGTGATGTCTTGGACTGGGGGCGCAACCTGCCGCCGTCGCTGCAAGCTGGTGGTGGGGTTGATTAAACTTATCTGTATATGTATGTATGTATGCATGTCTGTCTG
>NPFG01000770.1:0-13109 GCA_002288965.1 Xylaria sp. MSU_SB201401
ATATATAACTTTATTTAACTAACCCAAAGTGGCTAGTTATTTTCTAATTAGTTATTAATTATACTGTAAGTTTGTATGGAGTTGTATAGGCGGGGGTTGTCATTTTGATGGGGTGGTTTCTTAAGGGGTGGGTGGGCTTATAAATTTTAATAGTTGTAAAGGGGAATTAGTTGCATGTTAAAGTAATGCGGTCTAAGTATACCAAGCTATCTGTGAAGTCTTCATTCCTACATAATTATATCTTTACATAGTTACTCTGAAATGGTAGTATTAATTAATAACCACTCGCTGATCTTACTATTACGTTGAAGAAATGGTCCCAAACGCGACCGCTCCGGCCAAATAACTAGATATATAAGTCATAACCTCCTTCACCTAGCCTCATCCCAAGATTGCTGAATGACCGTAGTCCGCGTTATTGCCATCTCGTCTGGGTCCCCGCGATGTGGAAGCGAGCCCTGTAATGACTTCTGCGAATTCTCGAGGCCGTAGCTGGCGCCCGCGACGAATTGCGAGCGAGCGATCTGGTTCTCCTCGTCCTTGGCCCAGTGATTGAGGCCGTCATTTTTTCTGATAGACTGCTGGCTCTCGCCCCTCTGTCTCCCGTAAGGGGCCCGACCCAGCTCATAGTCACCCTCCCTCCCGCTGCTCTGCCCGGCCGTGCTCCTCTTGGACCGGATCAAGGAGACGCCTCCGCGGATCTTCTCCAACAGCGGACGGCACACGAGTAGAGATGCTGAGATGATGTAGATGCCGCCCTCGGCGAGGGTCCAGATCTCTAGTTCTGCCCCGTTGTACGCGGGGTCGGTGAAGGAATTACTGTTGTGGAACGATGTCAATCGTAGTATTGACGCGATCAGACCTCTGCTCTACCGGTTAGTAGCTAATACTTGGAGGGAAGTAATGCATGGTTGTAGATTGATTGGGGGTTAAGCACTCACATGCCGCCGATGAGAAATGTGACCGTCAATGCCAGCTTGAGATTAGTAGCCATGTGCAGCTTCCACACGATCGGTAGTGGTGTGACAAGTAGGATGGCATCCGTAATGATGTTGGGCAGCGTAGCCCAAACGAAGAGGGGCTCCTTGTCGATACAGTGAGTCTGCTGCACTTCAGTCGGGCCCCAATTGGCCGAGAAAGGTCTGCAGGCGACGAAGAGGGCAATAACGGTAGCGATGCTCGTGCCTATCATGATGAAGACGACAATATAGAGTATAACGTGGACCCAGCGCCCCGGGAACAGACGCCGATACAGGATGCAGATAGATAATTTTGCGATCCAGATCGTTGCCAGATACCAGATCGATTCGGCGACTAGATATTTCAGGAATATGGTGATCTTTTCCGGCTGAGTTTCTTCAAGATACTCGATGTGAAGCCCGACACCGCCCTGTTTAATGCTTCCTGTTTGCAGTAATCGTATTGTATTAATGACTATCATTTCTCGAGAGGTTTTGCCATCAGTGCCACCTTACCTATTATCACGCCTGTTTGTAATAATTGAGCCAGCAGCGAAAACAGCACAAGCCAGTCCTCGAGTCCATACCGACTTGCTGTCAGAGATCGTGCGTAGAAACGTAGGGCGACGAGGAGTACTGTGAGAGGAGTGAAGACACCAATGAAAACCTCAACTCTCCAGCCAACATAGTCTGTTGATGCATGTGCGGCAGACATGGTGCCTCGGCGAGACGACGACGATCATTAGTTGACCTCGACGCAAACAGGCGCGATGAATTATTGGGACTATTGTTATTATTCACAAGACAGCATGACACGGAAGATGAAATGAATGCGATGGAATTCTATTGCTATTGCATCTAGAATGTTATGTAGATACCTAGGCATAAGAATATAACAAGCCCATCCCCTACCTATGGTAACCATAACGCTTGTCACCACCTGCTTACACCCTTAAAGCGCTGTGGAAGCCATTGTCGACGTCCAAAGGGCTAGGGGATCGGCCCTTTCGATCCTTCGCGTCTCATACCTCCAGGCGATTGGGGGTTCGGTGAGCTGTTTATGCACCTGCAGGGTCTTCGAGGAAAACACGGAAGAGGAAGGATCGCGCAGAGTGAAGGGAGGCGAATGCAACCTTAAAGTAAGGATTCCCAAGTGCCTCTAATGGACGCCAAAGAAAAAAAGGAGCGTTGATTGGCCTGTGGGCATTAAAGTATGGGGAATTACTCGCTCACCTACATCGCCACTTGTTTTGCTACATCGGCTACTACTATTGCTTAAAAAAGTTTTATACTAAGGGAAAAATAAGTGGCCGACCTAGGTGGGCTTACATCCCTTGGACCAACAGGCCAATCAACGCTCCTTTTTTTTTTCTTTGTCGCGACATGAATCTATCCAGATGTTACAGTAGACCCTTGCCGTAACTCTAACTGTATACGGGCAAGATCTGCTAATTCAGCCAAAAAGGGGGGCAGACGTACTGCTATGTAGGTAGGCAAGGTAATGCAAGGTCGGGGCTGATGGGTGCAGATAACATAAGTACTGTACATAAGCCATACAGCCTACCTACATAGGCAGTGGCTTGGCATGCGCTGCGCTATTACGTTTAGAGTAAAGCGCTAGCTGAAGGAAAACAGAAATGACGGGCATTTAAAACAAGCCTTGGAGATTCGACAGGGATTCACACGAAATAAAACTCGGTTCGAACGAATAGGATGCCCATCAATATGCACCTTAGTGTGTATAATAGTAACGGTAATTGTAACGGTCCAAAATAAGCCACTCCAGAATGCAACGATGCGTATATGTCACCAGGATAACAACATAACAACATAACAACAGGAAAGCAAGAGTACTGTAAATCAACAAGGCTACTACAATAAGAGTCTGAAATTTTTGTCTAACCTGCAGGTCAACAGGATGATAATGGTGTAGCGCGACGCTAGATATAAGGAAGCAAGAGTACTGTTTATCACAAAGCTGTTATATAAATTTAAGTGAAGATTAGCTGTTGGTCGGTCTCGAAGCTTTTTTGCTACTCAACAGCCCTTGTTTAACAAGTAGATATAGCTGTTTCCTTGTCACAAACCCCCTGTCTGTACAAGCCCTAGCGCGGCGCTACACCATTATCATCCTGTTGACCTGTAGTCTTTACCAGAGCCGTATGCGGCCGTTTGACCGATGCCGGATGATCACCTCCCCATGTTGTCACGAGGACGTACGTCGTATTGTGTTAGAACATCGCGCTGTTGGGATCTTTATAGCAGCCAACGAAGCCAATGAGCGAAGAATAGCTGGGATTCAAATGAAAGTCCTGCCCCGATTTACTAAATGGGTATGTTAAACAGCTGTTGACTTTATGCCACTCAACAACCCCCGTTCAGCAAATAGAAATAAAAAACACTCTCAAAATTCCCTGCCAGCACGGGCACTAACACGGCGTCATACGGTTATCATGTTGGTGACCTGTATGGTCCGTTTTCAGTGGACGGTGAAAACTTTTCTTCCTGCTGAGAACTTTCTCGTTATCATCCACTCGTGACGAAAACGGTTCACGTCAGGTGACTCGAGATGCTTCCCAGACTTCTTTCTGTATCTCGACATTAGCAGGGAGTGCCTCAACCGGCCGTTTATTGGTGGGTCTACGGCACATCCATTACTTGCTTACATGCTCTGAGTTAGGTTCAATCCAGCGGATGCACGCTGTTGCAGTTGCTCCTTTGCATGGTCTCAATGGTAAACTGTCATGGCACCTACATGACAAATGGCGATCCCGCCGTTTGCGTGCCTAAACATGTGTCTCCGCCATAATAAAGTGGCGGAGACCATGACGAATATAGGGCTCCCCCGGAGTCTGCGTGTCCCTTCTCGCGGACCTCGGGACCGGGTGAAGGAACCGTTATCTTTGGAAGCGTGATCTTGCCAGAAGAGCTGTTGCCTATTACTTTCGACGATCTCTGCGAGGGACTTATCCTTTAATAATGGTAAAATAAAAAACTATGCATTACTTGGGTCCCTCCATAATACAATATTTCAGCAAATACCACTACTCTGTGTTAATCCAGGCCAAACATCACTAGAGAGTCAATAAATGAAACAGATTGTGGCTTAGTCAGACATACTATCTCATTGCTCAATTTAGTCCCCTTACAAAATGCCATCTGATAACACCCGAGAGCCGATCGCCATTGTGGGAAGCGGTTGCCACTTCGCCGGCAATGTCGACTCGCGTCGGGGTTATGGGAGCTTCTCCGCCAACCCCGGGATGTACGTTCTGTGATACCGGACGATCGTTTCAGTCCGGAGGGATGGTATCACCCCAACGGGTCCTACCATGGCCACTGCAACGTCAAACAGTCGTACCTGATATCCCGGGATGTGAGGAAATTCGATGCCCAGTTTTTTAATACTAGTCCTCTAGAAGCTAGGAGCCTGGACCCTCAACAGTCTTTCTTGCTCGAGACTGTATACGAAGCCGTAGAGGCGGCTGGATTGACGGTGGAAGGCCTGAGGGGCAGTGACACGGGCGTGTATGTTGGGGCGATGTCAGGGGATATCGAAGCCAGCCTTTTGAGGGACACGCAGAATGTCCCCATCTATATGACAACGGGGACTAGCCGAAGCATAATATCAAATCGCATCTCCTACTTTTTCGGCTGGCGGGGACCCTCTATTACGGTCGATACAGCATGCTCGTCGAGTCTTGTCGCGGTGCACATGGCCGTCCAGGCTCTGAGGGCCGGTGACTGCGAGGTAACCGTGGCGTGCGGCACCAATTTGCTCCTCGGGCCGGAACAGTACATCGCCATGAGCAAGTTGAAGATGCTGTCGCCCGACTCCCTCAGCAGGATGTGGGACCGGGATGCCAATGGATATGCCCGCGGCGACGGGATTTCGGCCATCGTCCTCAAAACCCTCAGCAAAGCGCTTGCGGATGGAGACGATATCGAATGCATTATCAGAGAGACTGGGGTCAACCAAGACGGCTCCACGTCGAGTGGCCTCGCTCAACCTAGTTCATCTGCTCAGAGAGAGTTGATTCGTAGCGTATACAGGAAGGCTGGTCTCGACTTACTCCAGCGCTCAGATCAACCCCAGTACTTCGAGGCGCACGGCACCGGGACTCCCGCCGGAGACCCCATCGAAGCCGCCGGCATGTACGGGGCTTTTTCCCCAGATGACACGAACACATTATTGCCGGGTCGGGATCCAATGTATGTCGGCTCCGTGAAGACAGTGATCGGGCACACTGAAGGCTCGGCCGGCATTGCCGGCATCCTCAAGACCTCTCTGGCGCTGCAACATGCTTGCATCCCTCCAAATTTGCATTTCGACAATCTCAGTGAATCCGTGGCACCGTTTTACAGGGGTTTCGAGATAAGTAAGACGTTGAAACCGTGGCCTAAAATCGAAGGAGGCGGTCCTAGGCGTGCTAGTGTGAATAGGTAAGTTGTCTGGTGTGTGGTTTCTATTGTTCTCAGAATCTATCCAGGTAATAATAAACTTAATAACCAACTCGATAGCTTCGGTATTGGAGGCACCAACGCCCATGCTATTCTTGAAAGTTGGAGTCCGATGACAAACGACACGTCAATTAATGGCGATCTCGACGAGCTCGTTCTTTTCTCCCCAATTGTCTTCTCAGCAGGCTCCCAGACATCTCTGCAGAAAACCCTACTCGCATATGAAACTTTTTTGAACACGAATCCAACACTCAATCTCCAGGATTTAGCATTCACCCTCCGAGAGCGCCGTTCCGTGTTTCGACATCGGGCCGCATTCTCAGCAAGCTCGATCGAGCAGCTCAAATCAAGGATATCAGAGAAGCTCAGCCAGGAATCCGAAGTCGGCACATGCGTCAGCGCGCCATCGCCAGGGGAAAATGACGGTCCCAGTATCCTAGGAATTTTCACCGGACAAGGCGCACAGAACGCCCGGATGGGTGCCGAGCTGATCGAGAAGTCTACGACGGCACACCAGATCATCCAACAACTGGATGCGTACCTCGCCGAGCTACCCCCCTCCGATCGTCCCAGCTGGAGCATTGAGGCCGAGTTGCTCGCTGAGCCATCGCGAGTCGGCGAGTCCGCCATCTCCCAACCGGTATGCACCGCGATCCAGATCCTCCTCACGGACCTCCTAAGAGCCGCGGGCATCTCCTTTGGCGCCGTCGTGGGACACTCGAGCGGTGAGGTCGGGGCCGCGTACGCCGCCGGGTACATCACCGCGCGCGACGCCATCTATATTGCGTACTACCGCGGCCTGCACCTCGAGTCGGCGCGTAGCCCTAAGGGGGACGATGTCAAGGGGGCCATGCTGGCGGCTGGGACATCGATGGAAGAGGCATTAGCTCTATGCGCTGAGGCTGCGTTTGAGGGCCGGATTTGTGTCGCGGCTAGTAATTCGTCCGCTAGTGTCACGATTTCCGGGGATGAGGACGCTATCCTGGAGGTGCAGAAGAGGCTGGAAGGCGGGCAGACGATGAACCGGCGACTCAGGGTAGATAGGGCTTATCACTCACCACACGTTGTTCCGTGCCTAGATGGCTATATCAAATCGTTGATAGGCTGTAATATCAAACCGCTACAGGCGCCGACACACAGGTGCACATGGTACTCCAGTGTGAGCGGCCTACCAATTGGAAATGAAAAACAAGCAGGACTAGAGGGACCATATTGGGCCGCTAATTTGAGAAAGCCCGTCCTTTTCTCTCACGCGGTCAAATCCGCAGTAACAGCACAGCAATTTGACCTCGCCCTCGAGATAGGAGCTCATCCGGCGCTCCAAGGCCCTGCGCGCCAAAACATCTCTGAAACGCTGGCGAAGGATATCCCTTATCACCGCACCCTTGCCCGCAAAGTCGATGCCGTGGAAGCTTTCGCAGATGCTTTGGGCTTCCTATGGACACATTTGAGCTCACCATTCATGAATCTGGATAATTTCGAGAAATTCATGGCTCCTGCGACAAAGCATCACAGATCCCGCGTCCTTAAAGGCATGCCGGCATATCATTGGAATCATGACACGACGCACTGGAGCGAGTCACGCATCAGCCGACGGATGCGCCTGAGAAAGCGAGTCCATCCTCTTCTCGGGAATATGTGTGTTGATACAGGACCGCATCAGTTAGTCTGGCGGCACTTGTTGCGCGAGAGTGAGATCGACTGGCTCCCTGACCATAGGGTGCAGGGGCAGACTATATTTCCCGCGGCGGGGTATATCTCCACGATCATCGAAGCCTCGCAGGTCTTGATAGATTCGGCGAAGGTCCAGCTAGTCGAGATGCGAGATTTCTATATACATCAAGCCGTCAGCTTTGACCAGAACAACGACAATGGTGTTGAAGTTTTGATCAGTTTGACCGACATTTCCAAAACCCGGCCCGATCATGTCAGGGCCAAATTCACCTACTCTGCGGCATTGGGTACCTCGGCCGATGAATTAACATTAGCAGCTAGCGCAGATATAGACATCACCATCGGCGACCCTTCTCCGGATCTACTCCCGAAACGTGCACCCAAACCGCCTCACATGGTCAATGTCAAGCCTGAGGTCTACTACCAGAACATGGATAGCCTGGGATACCAGTTCCGCGGTCGGTTCGCATCCTTGCACTCGATTACCAGGAGACACACAAGGTCCTCATGTCTCGTAAACATAAGACCACAAGATGACGACGAGGCTAACTTCGCGAAGCCCCTGACCATCCACCCCGGGGAATTAGACTCAGCTCTGCAGTCTATATTCCTCGCTCGGGGATACCCTGGAGACGGGCAGCTGTCATGCCTGCATCTACCCCAGAGCTGTTCCCTGATAAGAGTGAATGTGCTTCTCGCCAGGCAGATGACCAATAGAGATGCATTGATCCCCGTCGACTCAAACGTCGATATACCGACATCCGATGCACTGGGGTTCTCCGCCGACATTGACATCTACTCCGATGTTGGCGATAATGCGGCGGTGCAGCTTCAGGATATAATACTCAAGCCACTACAGCAGATATCCGAAGAGGATGATAAAAAGGTGTTCTACGAGACGCATTGGGTGCGCAGCGGGCCGGATGGCTTGTCAGCAGCGGGTGGCGACGCCGTGGTGGGAGAGTGCCATTTAGAAACCCTCCCTACATTGGTGCGGATTGCGAACTTCTACTTGAGAAGACTGCTCCAAAGTGACAGTGACGATGTCAGCGCGTCTACAGCATCCCCGCATCTTAAGTGCTACCTGAACTATGCTCGAAAAGTCATCTCTTACTCAGATGGGAGACAAAACAGGTGGATGCGGACAGAGTGGTTGGACGACACCTTGGATGACGTTATCCAGGCGGGTAAAACATTGCCCAGCATACCAGATGTGCCCATGATGCACATCGTGGGCCAGGGGATGCCACGAGCGCTGAGGGGCGAAGTCGACATGCTGGAAGAACTGCGTACATCGGGCCTTTTCGACGAGTACTATGCCCGCGGATTTGGACTGAGTGAATGCATACAGTGGGTTGGTCGGATCATAAGCCAGATTGCCGATCGTTATCCACATATGAAGATTATAGAGATAGGTAAGCCTGACCGATTCTAATCTGCTTTCGCCTCAAGCCTTTTTCCCTGCTTGGTCATAGTTGCCTAACTTAATGTTATATAGGAGCTGGTACAGGCGCCGCAACCAAGGGTATCCTTGCAGAAGTTGGAGCGAACTTCCTCAGTTACACTTCCACGGACCTCTCCGTTGGGTTCGCGGAGACTCAGGATGCTATCTTCTCCAAACACCGGCGCGAGCACCCACACCAGCGCGCCATGACATTCAGCGTGCTTGACGTTGAGAAAGACCCTATCGAGCAGGGGTACGAGGAGGGCGGGTACGATCTGCTCGTCGCCTTCGGCATCATACATGCAACAGTGAATCTTGAGACAACTCTGCGCAATATTCGCAAAATTCTTAAGCCCGGGGGTTTTCTCGTTGTCATCGAACCCAATGAAGAAACCCAGCCAGGAGGAATCCCTGGTTTCATTGCTGGGAGTTTACCTGGGTGGTGGCTTGGTGTCGATGAAGGGCGAGTAATCTCGCCGTTGGTCTCGGCTGCTCGCTGGGATGAACTGCTCAAGGCTACCGGGTTTTCTGGGATCGACGAAGCTGCTCCGAAGGACTTTGAAAGCATCCTGGGCTTCTCAAACTTCGTCTCCCAGGCTGTTGATGATCGTGTGCAGTATCTCCGTGCTCCTCTTGCCACGCTGCCTCTCGAAGCCCCCATCTCCGACTTCTTCATCATTGGGGGCATATCAGAGCACACTACCTCCCTGGCCGAAGAGCTGCGCCAAATCTCAGAGGCTTTTGTACTGAAAAGCAATATGTACAAGACTCTTGGGGAAGTCGACCATAGCCTCATGCATCCAAGTTCCGTTGTCGTCTCTCTAACTGACCTCGACAAGCCCGTCTTTCAGGATATCAATGAGGACACGTTCCAGAGTCTCAAGCTGATGTTCACAACACCCAAAACCATGCTGTGGCTCACAACGGGTCGCAGGGGAAAGGAGCCCTACTCCAACATGACCGTGGGCTTTGGACGGTCGGCTATCAACGAGACAGATGGGCTCTGTCTCCAATTCCTGGATATGGACACGCCAACGAGTCTAAGTGCGCGTCAGGTATTTGAAGTTGTACTTCGTCTTCTCGCGACCTCGTCGCCTGAGGGCCGAAATGGCAAGACTCTGTGGAGCTTCGAACCGGAAATTGTTATCGACCCGCAAGGGCGAGAGCTGCTCCCGCGAATAAAACACGTCACTGCCCTGAATGATCGCTATAACTCAACGCGAAGACAAATAACGCGGGAGATAGATCACAGAAGCTGTCCCATCGTTTTGCAACGAGATGAAACGAAATGGATTGTTAAACAGCTGTCGCCGTCAAGGGATAGCATGGTAGAGGAAAAGGCGCGGATAATTGATATCAACACCACACATACCATTACATCCGCCATCAGGGCTCATCGGGGTTACGGGTTTCTAGCTCTAGGGATTGAGCCCGTATCCCAAACCAAGTATCTTGCCCTTGTCCCCTCCCCAGCATCAGTCCTCCGCATCCCTTCGAGCTCAGCAGTTCTTTGCCCCGATTCGCAACTCAGCGACGACACCCTCCTCGTCTTCATAGCGGCGCAGTTGGTAGCCTCAGCTATTTTGGATTCTCCATGGGAAGGATCTCAGGAGGAGGTCGTGGTACACAACGCACCCACAGTGATCGCCGAGGCCATTGCAATGCAAGCCTCCTCAAAGAACATCAAGGTGGTTTTCATGACGGATTCCCATGAAGAACGACAAGATGAACCTGATGGCTCACTGGTAACACTCCGCCCTTATATCAGCCGCTCTGCGCTGAAGAAGATTCTGCCGTCCACGGTTTCTTGTTTCGTGGGGCTAACACAGCGGGCCGCCGCTAAAGACGGTCATAACCGGGAGAACCACTCCACGGCCCTCTCTTGCTTGCCTCCTCATTGCCGACGTGAGACCCTCAACACGCTGTTCTCCCTCCATGGGTCTGATAGTATTGCTAGCAACTCTGCGAGTCTGACTGACCTTCTCCAGCGTGCTCTAGATAAAAGTACTAGGCTTGAGGCACGAGAAATGGCGGCAGCCACGAATGTCGTTTCGGTCGCTGACCTGACCGGCCAAGAAAACCTAACCAATGACGATCCGTTGACCGTTGTAGACTGGACCATATCAAACAGGATATCCGTACCGATTACAAGGTTAGATAGCGAGTCGGTACTATTCAAGGCGAACAAGACGTATTGGATCATAGGACTAGTCAGCAAGCTCGGAACGTCACTATGCGACTGGATGGTGAAGAAGGGCGCAAGGACAATCGTCCTCACCTCTAGGCACCCGAAGATAGACGGAAATTGGATCGCGACTCACGCTCGCAATGGGGCCACTATAGTCATTATGCCAGGGCAAGTCACCTCACTTCCCCTCGTTTCACGAATAATAGTAGTTCTAACAAGATCATCACACCAGGGACATCACAGACGAAGCCAGCCTCCGAGCCGTCAAGCAAACCATCACCACAACCCTCCCACCCATCGTGGGGGTAATGAACGGCGCCGTGATCCTAGAGACCGTATCCATCAGTAACATGACCTTCCTCCAGCTCCTCACCGTCCTCGGCCCTAAATCCCAGGGAAGCACGAATCTGGACCGACTCTTCGCCTCCGCAGACACAGACCCCCTCGACTTCTTCTTGCTTTTCTCCTCTGTCACCTCCGTCTACGGCAACCCAGGACAGGCCAAGCTACGTCGCCGCGAACGCGTACATGTGCGCCCTGGCCGCCCGGCGCCGGCAGCGCGGGCTGGCCGGCACGGCAGTTGATCTGGGCTCGATCTTCGGGGTAGGATACCTGGAGAGGAGGCAGGGCAGGGCGATAGACCTGACAATTTCGAAGATGTATTTCATGCATCTCTCTGAGGCAGACTTTCATCAGATCATTGCCGAGGCTATACACCGTGAGCACGAAGGGGCAGAGGGACGGGCGGTTTTGTCAACGGGGCTTAGACCTGTGGAAGTTGGCGCGGCGGACCCGCCGGTGTGGGCTGACAATCCGAGATTCGCGGCCTTCTTGATGCATGAGACGAAAAAGGAGGATGTGCGGATGGGCAAGGAGGGCAGGGTAGTCGCCAACGGTGCCTCTATCAGCGATATGCTTCAGCGGTGCATGACGCAGAAAGAGGTCGAGGGCGTCATCCAAGGTGCCCTAGCCGCCCGGCTTCGTAGAGCGCTGCAATTCACGAAGGCCGACGATGATCATCTCATGTCAATGCGCAGCAAGGAGGTGGGCATTGACTCACTCGTCGCGGTCGACATCCGCTCATGGTGTCTTAAGACCTTCGAGGTTGCCGTGCCGGTGCTGAAGATCATGGGTAACGATACGCTAGCAAGCTTGGCTGAATATGTTTCAGAAAGCGTACCTACGAGCTTATTGCCCAATGTTGAAAGGTAATTGTCAAATATAAAGGATATGATCTTATTCGGTATAGCGCTCGTTTTTAACGAATGAAATGAGTGGAACAAAGGGTTACTTGGTCGCAGAAAAAAAAAAAGAGCGCAGAGATTCTCCCACGCCTGAATTTCGCCGCTCAATTAGAAAATGCTTTTTCCTATTATAATTAATATTTCTTAGTTTTTAGTAGATTTATATATTTATAAGTCGATATTATATCACAGTCGATGTTGCACTTTTTACTAACCTTTTATTTTTTTTACTTTATTTATATATTTTCTGTAATAATATAATAATTTAAAAATCTAAAGAAGCTAATCTATAATTAAGTAAAACCCCTTTATTACGAACCACCGCCCTTACGAATCACTTAAATATTTTAAACCCCATTATTTTAATCAGGGGTTTAAAAAACAGAGAAAATAACTAAAAATAAATATGAAACAGATTTATATTTATAGTTAATTTAATAATAACGCATCTCCCAATTAACCTAGCCGCCTAATTAAGTTAGCCACCTTTTACGACCTTTATACGTATATTTAAAAATCCCTTATTTTTTAACTAATAATAATAGTTAAGCCTAATAAAAAAGCCGATATACAGCTAGCCCTCTAGGCTTTCAAATATAACCCGAGCTTATTAATATAACGTGTTGCTAAAATTTATAATATTAGTTGCTTGACTTTTACTAATTAGATAAACGGTTTTAAAGTATAAAATAAGATACTATTTTTAAAAACTAGATTAACTAAAATTAAAAAAAATACTATTATATAATATATTTTAAACTTTATCGCGCGATTATTTTACCCCGGTATAATAGTATTTAAAATATAGTTAATTAATTATTAAAACTTTATAAGAAACGCGTCTTTATAGAAAAGAACTAGATATCGAATTTTATATAATAAATATTAAAGCTATAAACGCATTTTAAACTAAAAAATCGAATATTAACAAGTTTTAAACAAAAAATCTAATTAAATATTGCGTCTAGTTTATCTTTATATAAAAAATAATAAATAATAATAAGATTTAAAAAAAAAGAATATTTATAATTTTAATAAAACTAGGTTTATAATAAATAAAATTATATTTAATTTTATTATAATTATATCTAAATATATATAAAAACTATAATCTAGACTTAATTTAAAATAAATTTAGT
>NPFG01000771.1:0-13107 GCA_002288965.1 Xylaria sp. MSU_SB201401
TCTCCACTTTTAAATTCTATTTATAATATACTAGATTTAAAGTTAAAAATTTAAATACTTTTTAAATTATAATAACTAATATAAATAATACATAATTTTTTCTATTTTTTATAAAATAATAGAAAAAGTTCCACATTTAATACTGGTTAGCAGCTATTTTTAGCTATTTTACCCGATTTTATATAAGCTTTTAACTAAAATAGGTTAGGGTGGCCCGTAGCCCTGTGGCCCGGGACCCCCCATGTTAGCTTATATGTAGAGTCCGGTTCAATCATGGTTGCTGTCTGGAGACTCTGTGGTGAGAGGCTTGGCGTAGAGTACGGTGATATAGGCGGTAGGCAGTCGGCACTGGACCGCACACTATAGAGAAAGACAGATTGCAAAAGAGGTTTAAGTCCAGGTCAATGCGGTAGGCTTTGAGTTAAGGCTTCTCCGGGGGAATCGTTTGAACAAGAGTGATAGACATGGTTAATGGTTGTGTAGGCTCTGTCTTGAGCCCCAGCTGCCTGGACGCTGGCGTCTGTGCAATGCCGACGCCCAGAATCGCCTGGAAGTAATCATGGTGCTGGTACTTCGGTCCAATCACAAACCCCGGGAGCCACCAACCATTCAGCTCTATGGGTAGGGTAATTATGGTGTTAGATAAGTATTAAGCCACACAAAGCGATAAGCACTTACTGTCACGAGGTTCCACCAGGACAGATACCGGATCGGTCTATTACTATAACTAATAAGTTACCTAATACGCTTAGTTATTTCCTAATTAGGCAAAGTAGGGGCCACTCCAGGCTGCATCTACGGCCTTTGTAGTGCCAAGGCCAAGAAAATAGGTTCGGCGCAAAGGCAACGAAGGGTACGAAGGCTATCAAATTAAAACGAAGAGCAACCGTAGGAAATGGCTGCAAAGGTGGGGGCCACGAGGGCTACGAAGGCTGCCTTTGCAAAAGCGTTAAAAGGCTTCCGTGTTTGGCCGCCATTTCGTTCTACGGGGGGCGACGGAGGCTTGCAAGGGCAGCGTAGGCAGTGTGGATAGTGCGGTCAATAACCAGGACAAAAAACGAGGGCTTTCCTGCCCCGAGGCCAAAGGGACCTCCAGTGATGGCGCAGTGCAATGACATTGGATCAGAATTACCGGCAGCAGCAGGCATTGAGCTGTGCCGTGAGTGACGTGTCATCACATGGGATCATGACTGGTCAGTCCGTAAACTGCATTTCAGCGCTGCACGAGAGGTTGCATTTCGCGTGTGGCGATGACATATTTAATGCAGCCTAATCGTGCAACGCCATAGATTGGGTAATAGAAACGAATAACGATAGTATAAATCTAGCTCTTTTGTTTAGATCTATGACTTTGCAACGTGTCTAGCAATTTGAACCTCCTATTTTAGCACGTTTCAGTCAATACAACATGACCCTCCGCCATAACTTGCTGCTACTGACCCTTCTGGTGGTAGTGGTTAGGGGAGACGGATGGGACGACTTTTCTAACAATTTGGCCGCAGACCTGTCACCGATCATTGCACTTTTTGGAGAACAGGTTACGAAGCAATTCCTAAGTGAGTCGACCACGCTGTTGGACAACTTCATATTCGCGTTGGCGCCGCTGGGGATTCTGACCGCTGTCGTCTCTGCGATTCGCGTCAGTGGTGGAGCGTCTTTACGCGCTTTCATCGGCAGAGCGCAAGAAGGAGGAGGCATTGCGGAAGCTGAGCTGTGTTCATCTACGAGCCGGGATGTGTGTGAGCTATATCACAACGGCGCCATCGTTCGTGTGTTTGGGCGACCAAAGATCCTCGAAATTGTTCACGACCGCGAGGCGCACATTGATGAGAGTAGCGAGACGCTACCCAAGTGTGGCATCTACTCTTTCCAAGACTACATCAGGAGCGGCTCGCACAGAAAAGCCGGGTGGAAAGAACAGAATGTCAAGGATCATCCTCAGCCTGATGCTGAGGGCCAACAAAACTCGTCACAGAATTCCGGTAACGATGATGGCCAATTTGCTCCAAATCCTAACCTCTCCTTTAACATCGGCATAAGAGAGCAGCCTCCATTTGTTCTCTGGTTGGCATTTAGTGTTGGGGTCCTCATACAAGCGGGCGTTTTGATATTCGGCGCACTTGTTACCTACACGTTACGGTGGACTAAAGACAACGCTCTTCCCCCTAAGTGGGCCTTTCCGCTAATGTTAATGGGCACCCTTTTTCTAGATGGGGGAATGTTTTTCTGTGCGTTCATTATAGAAAATAGCACTCAAGAGCGAGTGTTCCGCAGGTCATCCGATTGTGGAGAAAATGGGTCAACGATTTATGTGGTTCAGCCGGGGAATCAAATCATTGGCGACCAGACCTTCGATGCGTTCTCATATACCGATGCTTCGCGTCCACTCACGAAATACACCACATCTTGGAAGCTACAGAAAAAGTCTGAGGTCCAGGTTGGTCTTGCCACAGGCATTACTCTGGCAGGATTTGTCCTTCAATTTGTCGGTCTCCGGGCCATGCATTCATCTGTTTCAGTCTTTCAGCTTGGCGCAATTCTCTTGATGAGTATCATTCGCGCAGGATTAAGAACACAGCGCCTTGGCGTAGAGCAGAATCTCTTACGACGTCGCCCTGATGAGGTTGAAGGCTATGAACTGGACTGGTTGGCGTTGCAAATGGCCCAGGGGAAGGGGGACGAGCCTGAAAATCAAGACAAACAAGGTGAAAATCCGAAGCTCTGGGCAGTTGCTGGAGGCCCGGTGAAGCCAAAGCTACCAAATGATAGCCACAAATGCCATAACACAGCAACGGAGCGAGATGATAATTCGGGAAGCAATAAACAATTGGCGAGGCGAGTATTTTTCTGTCGATCGCGACTTGCGGAATTAACGAGCCAGGCAAGCGGAGGCAAATTGAAGGGGTCCACGGCATGGGAAGATCGTCTCATCAAGGCGCGAAGCCAAGCTAGGCAACTGAAGAAGGCTATTGAGAGCAGTGCCAGTATTCTATTTTCCCAAGCACAAGTGAAACCAGAGTGGAAATCCATCGAGTGTTTCCCCTGGACGATCAAAGTCGCAGGATATAACCGCGAAGGGAATGGAGAGAGTACCGACGTCTCTATCCCCCTAAATAGAGAGAGCAATAGCGGAAAATCTACGAATACGACATGGCAAGTCGACCGACATTATCTGGAAGCTCTAATTGGCCTATCAACTTGGTCGATTGTTTCCCATCCTAACACGGAAAACAATGACGAGTTTCAGCTCAAGGTATCTGGTGCATCAGAAATCCCCGCGTTCAGGATTATGGCAATTGGAGCCAGCGAAAGGGAAATAGAACGTGGCAAGACAGAGCTAAATCTATGGATCGAAGACTCTTCCTTTACAACAACCGACAGTTGGAAAGGAAGGGAGGATCTCATAACAAGTCACCCTGGCACTCTGTGGGAGGAACAAACAGTCCGCCACTTAAGCCCAAGTAAACCCGGCCAAAAGGCGTTTCGACTTTACGGGTGGCAGAATTTCCCGGATGACTCGCAACCAGAGATGTTCGTTTTGAAATCTCCTACGCATAATTCGATCTCTGCTTCATGTGCCCACGATATTTATGGATCTTTCCTTTGTACATTTCTAGAGATTTTTGAATCTATCGGGGGTGAAACGAAGCTTGTGAGAGGAAGTCAAGGGTTTATATTTATGAACGAAGTTGTAAACCGTCTTGTGGAATGCTTCAAGGAAAGCGGTCTGGGCTCCATCCAGGAGGGGTACTCCGTCATTATCCCAGCATTGAGGCGCCAGGCTAAGCTGCCTCTCTCCAAAGAAGCCATTTGGTCTGTCCCAATCCAAGCCGAGAATAGTAGGCGGGATAAGAATTTCCAGGATGCTGAAGACATCCTCCGCTGGACCTGGGAAACAACTTTACTGGTTCAGGATGATGAATCTTTAGCGCCAATCATGCTGGAGATTGGTGAGCTCTATCGAGATGTGCTTCTTCATGATACGTCTTTGATGGCTTTTGCTAGAAGGGGGATTTCTTGGATGCTAAAAGCAACCGCAATCGATGGTTCTTTGAGAGACCCTGCTGCCGCGATAATTGCAGCTCGTTACGCCAAGCTTGAAGAAAGGAGTAAGAATGCCCCAACATTCGAACCGAGCACAGAAGATGTGATAGACGCGATTTCCACAGAGGATAGGTTAGAGGCTTTGTGGCTGATAGGCCACGTTCAGGAAGTACTGACTACTGATGAAGACGACCGGACAATTCTCTCCTGGGCTGCGGAGCAGGGATGGTTGGAAATAGTCAAGACAGCCCTACAGATTGGTTCCTCAGTTGATCATCTCGACAAGTCTCGAAGAACTGCGATAAGTTACGCCGCGGAACATGGACACGCTGATATCGTGAAGATGTTAATGAGACGAGGGGCACTACTTATGATTGAGGATTGGTCCCGGCGCACGCCTTTATTCTACGCAGCTGGTGGGGGCCACATTCGCGCAATGGAGGCCTTGCTAGATGATGATCACGTGAGCGTGCGGACCAAAGACGCCAAAAGTCAGTCGCCTTTGCATTGGGCGGCTAAAAACGGACACCATAAGTCCATTGCAATCCTATTACAGCACGGGGCTGGCGGGACTTTAGACGATCAGGACCAACATGGCGACTCAGCCTTGGACCTAGCAGTTTCTAATCATCAAAGAACTGCCGCCAAATATCTCATATCCAATGGAGCATATCGCCATGTCCCCATTGGCAAAAATCGAAGTTTGAAATGGGCCCTCCAAAATGGTGAATGGGAATTGGCAGCACTTCTACTCAAACAATTCGGCCAAAGAGACAAGACAACGAAGACAGTTGTAATAACAATAGCGTTAGCAGCTCAACATTCTCCACCTTTCAATGGAGACGAGAGTGTAGCCTCAGACAGCGTGCTACCGGAAATTGTGCTACGGGAGCTGAGTGAAGACGGCAAACAAATAGCAGTCACAACAAAGACAATACAAGGCGTTGCATCTGGCCAATACTGTGTAAAGGTAGAGGTTTGCGAACAAAGAAAGGGAGTTTCAAATCTAGAGCAAGTTAAGCTTCTATTGCCCACTTTCAGCAAAGGGTATATAGGTGAAAAACCTCATGGTTTCATACCCCTAGGTCGAGACAAGATTGCCAATTCCTGGACGGCTGCGATCGTTGCCCTGTTGCTGGACTATCTGGGAAAGGATGCCATAGTAACGGCAGAGACCTGGACTGCCGCTCTAGACGGAGGCCTACAGATAGGCACCTTGCTGGATCGGACGACGTGTCACTTTGAGCTCAGAGAACCGACGCTTAGAAAAATTCTCACTGAATACGATTACTTTTATGGCGACAAAATATTAATGTTCTTATGTGTTCATGAACGGACTGCAATCAAGATCGATGAAGAGAAATTCATATTAATGTTACGCGCCTCTGGCTCGAGGTTCAAGCACTACTCTGAGAATGTACTGAAGTTACTGCTATATCGACGAGAAGTCAACATCCCGGAGAATATTGTCCAGGAAGCTGCAGGAGATTCATATGGTTGTGAAACGCTACAGATACTGCTAGATCGAGGACACAGCCTTCCAGTTACAGAAGATGTTGTTTGCGCACTTTTGCATAACCTCTTGGGCCACTCAATACTACGGTTCTTGGTGGTTCAATACGGCCTTCCAGTTACAGAAAATGTTGTTTGCGCAATTGCAGGCTACGACTATGGCGGCCCAACACTAAGGTACCTGATAGGCCAAGGATACAGCTTTCCAGTTACAGAAGACGTTATTTTAGCAGCTATTGAGGCTGATTGGACGGGGGCAAATTTGGATGTCATATTGAATGGGAGAAGAGAAGATCCGAAAATCACACCCAAGATTATGGAAGCAGCTGCGAGACACCCTTTTAAGGATAGACTGGTGATGCTGCTGCTTGATGGGAGGGCGCAAATTGAGGTTACAGATGAAGTGATAGAATTTGTTGCAAAGTCATTTAACGAGGTTGTGCAGGCACGGCTGGAGGAGATAAGGCAACATCAAAATCAAGATGAGAGTTGGGGGAGTTCATCGTAAAAGCTGGCTTGGCGCGTTCTAATTATATATTAGTTTAAGTTCGTCCAGGCCCAGGCCGGTATATCCTGGGCATTCTTCAAGTATTGGGAAGTCAAGTTTTTCGAATGAGCTATGTTCTTGGTTGAAGGTGATCATTTGAAGCTGTGTGTTTCCTAACGCCGAATCTTCCCGTTTCCTACCCTGCCTCGACCATCGACCGCAAATTTTCATTGACTTGCTGTCCATTGCTTTCTAAAAAGGACTTCGTTTTAGCTTTTCTCTTCTCTATTAATGCCTAGAATACGCTGCACACCCGACGTAGCCCCTCTTGTGACACTCTTCTCCCGCAATTGCTCTCCCTAGATTATCATGACTATTACAAATGTTCTACTTGCTGGCGAAACCCTTAACGGTAACTCAACTAGACTGACGTGTTAATAAGCCCTGGCGCCGCCCCGTTGTTCAAAGCTGTTCAGGTTGTTATAACAACGTTCATTGGTGGAAGGGCCTATTAAGTACGCCCAATCACGCTTCATTGACATTTATTTTGGCTCCCTCAGGAGATCTTCTATAACCAAGTTTCTAAAACCTTTTAAACAATCCCAACATTATCTAATAGTTCTCTCGTGATACCCTAAGCGCCCTTAAACTCGCTCGTTTAGCATACTATTTCTGCTCTCAACTACTCGCTTGGCTACAATCACCTCTGTCCACCCTACCAGTGCCTAGGTAGAAGATACCAAAGAAAAACATTACCTCTATAACTTAACTATCAGAGCTTCAAATCTAATTTCAGTACCTCGAATATCATAAAGAGCAACTGCATAGCATTGATCAGGTTTCATGACGCTCCCGACACTGGCTTCATCTGTTTTGACGGAGCACGACCAGGTTCAGACTCGAACAGACCAGTTTGTATAGGTCATCTTTACCTAGGTAATAGACTACCCCTTATTACGATCCCTCACTGTCGCTAACTCCAAATGCAGCATCACCGCTCCGAATAGTTGCTAGTACTCCATACCCAACCGCCTTACGCGAACATCTCCTGGACAACAAAGGAAGAACAAAATAGCTTCATTTTCTGAACGGTGGTCTTATAAGCCGTAAATTATATATATTTCTGCCCATTATCGTCATCCGATCCTCATAATGCCACAACAAGTTTCCACCATCGACATCATATTCGGCATAATAGCCAGTATAATTGGCATTGGGGGAATCGTTGCTACAGTCCGCGCCGGCAGGCGCCATGCGCGCCGTCAGCGCAATTCTGCAGGTCTGTACACAGCTATTACAGTAGATCCGCTTATATGCTAATTGGTATCATTCAAGATGTCAACATGGCTGTTCGACCAGGGCAAACCTTTCGGCGTATCCGTCTTGCCACTTACGAGTATCTGCATAGCGAGGATGGTGATAGGATGTCGCTACCTACAACTGTTAATGACATATTGGTGCAACCTTGGAATTAGCTTGGTATGAATGCCGGCTAAGGATATTGAAGCATTCTTAGACCCTTGGGGGGGAGGGGCAATCCATTTGGGATAGCTTTATGGTAGTGCGGGGGAGGGGCACAATATTTCCTTGGTCATTCTCTTTGTCCTCCTCTCGGCCTTTTCTCTACAATAGCATCTTGTACAACGCCATGGTTATCAATGCCTACCTAGTCGCTGCACCGCATACACATCCGTATGTAGCTTGTCTGCGCGATCATTGGCCCCTCTCCGATTGAAGGTTAATAGTTAGCTATATAACTATACGTAAGGTACTACGCGCGCTTTGATACCTTTCTCGTCGTCTATGGATTAAGGTAGTCTTGAAACTCCGAAAGTTGTGCTCTCTGTAAGTCCTGGCCAACCGTGGTGACTTAGTGAGATAAAACACCGTCCTCGGTGAAGGATCGCCAAGGTTAAGGCAGGTAAGGGCTAGGTTTGTGGATTTATGTCCCGCGAAGGGTCGCGCGATGGCGCCCAAAACGGAATGATGACATAACTTGCCGCATACAAAAGTTTGAGAGAAACGTTCATCGAGCTATCTATATGCTCTTCTCTGATTTGAGTCGTCATGCTTACTTGTAGTCTTCATGCAAATTTCTCTGTCTTCCTCCCGAAGAGAACCCATGTACGAAGAAACTCGTAAAATAATCCTCGATTCCGTTAAAAGCGACTCTATCGATGTAGTCTTACAGAAGCTAGCAATCGCTTGTTGTTAAAGCCAAAAGTTTATCTAGCCCCTCATTCAATTGCAACCGTTCACAGAATTCCTCAACTAAGCACCCATATGAAAATGAGGCCATTGTTGCACCGGCGCACTTCTGATTGACGCTGGAAGCGACTCCCTGCTGTTGCCGCCACTATCAAGACTTTCCAAAGATGTAAAGCGCACGAGACGAAAATATTGTCCTCGTTGCACAGTTGTGCCGCTTGGTGCGAGATCTTGCTCTCCGTCAAGTTAGTAATTAGTAGCATAACGATTAATGGACAATGCAGGTGCATCAAGGGTAGTCGACGCGATAAATGAAGCTACATAACAGACCTTCTATGTCGCTCCCGTCTCGACGGTGATTTCTAGTAGCACGAACCGTGGCGACGATGGCTCCGATAGCGAGAAGGCTTGCTACTACGCCAAACACGATAGTGACGATGGTTTCTGTTGAGAGAGTATGCGACATGGCGTGCGACACGAGTGGATCATATGACTATATCGTTCTGTAATTGATGCGGCGTAAGTGGATATGAAGTAGAGAGAAGATCGGAGCATCTTATTGAATTCTTCGTCGAATAATGTTTTATAACTACGCGTGATGCCGAAATTAGAGCCATCAACTGCGAGACATGTGTGCTTTATTACAGAAAGGCATTTCGCTACAATAGGATGTATGGTGCGATGGGACGGTCACCATAAGCAACATGGTGCTGAAGGTCCTATGTCCTGGCGCTCATTAACCAGGCGCAGGCGAATATCGGATTGGCTCCCTGAGGCGAAATGCATCAAGGAATCTTATCAAGGGATCACTGAGTATTTATGGTGCTGCATTGTAGTAATCATGGTGCTTGCTCTATGTAGCTCACAGCGCGATAGCTTCGGTGAGTAGCGAGCACCGTGATCATTTACGCTGCCAACAGGCTTCCTGGTGAGTACCGGGCTGTGTGATTGGGCCAAAGTGTTAACACCGTGATTACCTCTTTTGTGCGCACTACACAGCGCCCAAATCTTGGTATCTTATTCAGCAATCTCCCAAGCAATCATCTGTAGGTAAGTGTATAAACATGTATGAGGCCTTCCCGATGATACCGTTATGATTGAGGCGGTGCAACTAGATAAGATAGAGTCTTTCTAAATGTTTTGCTAGTCTGCCGAGTCAGAAGCCGAGTGACATTTATACGAGAGGCAGGACTCTGCGTCAGTCGCAGGCCTTCCTGGGATAAGTATCGCGAGACTCACGGAAGGTTTAACGCATGTACAACGCTTCTCACAGTTAGTGGCGAAAGCGTTGCCGTCAACAAGCGTAATTTCAAACAAGCCGAATTGATCTTCAAGCAATCGCGAAGGGAGAATTGACGATGAAGAGCAAAGGGGGAATCTGCTGTAATCAGTTGCGATAGGTTGTTTCCTAGATCATGTTCTTAGAAGGGCCAAGAAGAGACATCTACCCCCAGTGCATGTTCACTCAGGTTTAGTGATAGCCAGGCGCTACCCCTGTCGGAATATTCATTCACAAGATTTTCATCATCACCTTGCCACTTCTCATCACGCCGAAATCCACGGTCATTTGCAGTTACTGAGACGCGTCGGTCTTGATAACTGGGCTCAAACGAAACAGAAAGTAACTCTTCCATGCGCCTCTGCGGACCCTTGGGCGTACAGCGCAGTCCAGTAGAATGCGTAAGTTATCAAAGCATCAGCCTACATGTTGGGGACTGATTGAACTGATTAGGTGGAGGCCCTAACAAAGCGGAAACGAGGTGTTTGAGGAAAAAAAGCATTTCTCAGCATTCAGGATGATATTAGACTTCTAGTTCTGCCACGCAGTTGCATCCTGGAATACATGCGAAAAGCTAGCTCTAGATCTAAGTAGGTACAAAGTCCCGAGCGGGTTCGTCCGGGCTTTCAGCTAGCTAATGATATGACACTCTAATATGCCCCGCCTCACTTGGCGCGCTGGGAGGCTGTGAAAGCTTGATATCGAAGCGCGGGGGGGCAAAGAGATTGCCAAGATTGTCTCGCCCGGTCTAGACAAGTTGAAGTCTAGACAAGTTGAACTGTTAGTCGAGTGCGTCTGATGACGTAGGTCGGCAGGTCATATTTCTCTTTTGGAGAAAGACAAATAGACGAGCTGTACCTTTCACTACTACAGTACGGTGGGTTACTCACACATCACCGCCAACAGAGATGTACTCGACGTAGCTACAAGTAGTTGAGTACCGTAGTGTCGGCACTGGGACCATGGCCATTCGCAAGGTTCCGTATGTTTTTAATGCAAAGAAATCTGCCTTCAGCGGCTTGCATTCCGGCCAGCGGTGAACGAGAGAATATAAAGCAGAGATATCGGACTCGCTTTGTGTCCCTGATGGAATTCTCGAAATCATAACGGGAGAACCCATTCAGCAATCCTCAGGCAGACCGAACAGCAATTGAATCTGTATCGCATTAGCCATAAGCACCGATAACTGCATACACAACCCCCCTGTTCAGCCAATACTTATCACGTCGCTCAGCACACATCATGTCACAACAGTCTGTCTCAACAGAGATCATAGTCAACATCGTGCTCGGGATAGTATCCTGGATGATCGCCATCGTGGGCGTCGTCGCCACAGTCCGCTATGGCAGACAACAGCGTCATCGCGGGAACATTTTAAGAGGTCCATTTCCCTGCTAGCAAGCACAAAACCAAACCCCCTCCCCCGGCCCGTCTTCCACCATTATTTTCCTGGCTCGGCTTCTTACGTGAAATGTCTCCCCATATTCATATACTAATATCATCAAGACCAAGAAAACGCCTTGCCAAACACTATAAGACGGGGACAGGCTGCCCGCCATCTCCGTTTCGCAGCCTTCGAATATCTTCTCAATGACGTCGATGACGGGATGTTGTTGCCATTAACTACCCGGGATATGTTAGCGCGACCCTGATATTGATTCGACATGACTGCTAGCTATCTAAGCAAGTGTCATCGATGTCTAAAATAGAGTGGAGGTTTATCTCTACTCATATCTACCCGCTTGTGTCTACTGGATAGAGACTAAGTCGGTATTTGTAACACTATTATTCTTGCGACAGGTTCGCAACAGCAGGTGTCAGAAACAAATTATATAGAAAAGGTAAGACTTTTGTCGAGTGAGGGTTTTGAATGTCCTCAACTACCCCTCAACTATTATTCATCTATCTAACTTGTTGTTTAGGTTCTAAAGTCAGGGCCGTCGTTCGCTTTATTTCTCTTCTTCAACTGTTTTTTCTTTCTTTCTTTCTTTCTTCTTTTTGGTGCACGGATCGAATACCACGGCAGTCCACTCAACAAGCAACCCTTCACGTTCCATATGCTACTCCTGAAGCGTGGACAACTGCTCTCTCCCAGACGTGAGAATGACAAAGGAAACCACTGGGCTGCTGCCATCTACTTCAGTCATTTTCTTAGGGGAATGGTCAAACTTAATCGCTAACTCCTTGCTGACTTCTTTGCCATGGTGGAAGAGCTAATTACGATGAAGTCGAACATCTTCCCGCGAGAACCCCGGAAAACCTTCTCTGGATTGTGCATGCTAAGCTGGATGCATATTAAGAGACTAGGAGTTGTCGTCAATAAAGCAGCACTATACACTCATAGTATCATGAAAGACTACGGCTGGGCCAATAGTCAACACCACTACGGTACTTTAGTGCCATATGAATAGCATAATGGCTCAGCAAATGTGAGATATTTTTTTATGATGTAGAAACACTTTTTATCATATAGCCTTAAAGGAGAGGTATACTCGCGAAAGAAATCCAAACTAGCGACATGACACATGTTTGCCGTTATAAAATTTGGTTTCTTCTAATCTCTGACTCACTAACCCGTTGTGTTCCATCTTGGCAAATCGCCTATTCCGGGTTTTATACTCAGATAACACGGTGAACACTAGTTTTCTCCTTTCCCAAGTCCACCACCAGAGGTAGAAGAGTTGATGCTTAATTTGGATATTAAAATAGAAAGGTCAGGGATAGGATAATGACTCCTATGAAAGATCATATCTGATGAACTTCGAATTCTCGGACGAAATGAATAAATGGATCTGATAGATGATGTCCTGATGTAACCGTAGTAGGCTGATAGACACCGACTTGGACCGAATACGGCTGGCTGCTTTCCGGAGATCCGTTGACATCGGTGAGCTCGTGCATGAAATAGCAAATTTCTGGAGCTGTAGGCGCGGAAGGATATAGCTTATCTGAACTCGAATTCTCCGCGTCACGGTCAATTCTTTGGAAGTGCCTCGATGATGAAATGCCACGTGGGCTCGAAGAAGACTCTCCGGCGGCTTGAGAGCTAAATGCAGAAGTAATACTGACAATCCAGCGTGATAAATAGGACTTGGAGGCGTTATTATACAGTGTCACCATGGCCGGAAGGCAAATGCTCAGTATGTTGGAGGTTATATTGAGCATATGAGGTAGGCAGGTGGCTAGCGGTCTTCGTAGTGGGTGTTATAATGGTCTCTGCAGTGGTCTTGACAGTAGTTTCAACAGTGAGTGTTATAGTGGGTTGGTCAGTGGCTATATTAACTATAAGGATCTTGCTATCTTCATGGCTGTCAGGTCTCTACATATAGACCTAACTCCTTTGTTTACTTATTTCCGTTTCCGGAAGTGTTTTCCGTTTCCGGCTTAGTCTTTATTATATTACTTGCCTAATCTAAACTAGCCTTTATTCTCTTTATAAGGGTTAGGGTTATATTTTAGGGTAAGTCTTATAACCTTTTACTACTTTTTTATTTATATTTTATTTCTAGCTTTTTTATCTTTTATCTTTTTATAATCTGTATATATTTATAAGGTTTATATATATAAGCGGATTAGT